>VCMQ01000033.1:0-241582 GCA_007113905.1 Teratosphaeria zuluensis
CCTTATAGTAGTATTTAGGTCTAAAGACATTAGGATTCCTTCTAAAATTTAGAAAGAATAGTAATCTACTAGTTGTTATAGAATCTATGTTGTTAATTACTAATTAAGCGATTAGTAGTAGCGTTACTTAATTGTTTATTACTTTATTAACGTAGTGTCGTAGGTACGTCTTAAGAGTTTAGTTTACTCTTTCCGTTTATCTGTCTGTCTATAGATGAAATACTATCGACAATTTCTACTTTGTTCTAAGTAGTACTAGAAGTATCTTCTAGTACTATAATGTAAAGAGCTTGTCTCTATCTATTATATATACTTTCTATATACTATAGTATCTAACTAATCTGTCGAGTACTAGATACGCTAGCTACTTTACTATTATTAACTCGTTATATAGTATAAAGTATACGTATTTTATTACTCTATCGACTATATTAAGTATTAAGTCGTAGCTATGTCTTATTATAGGGTCTTTTAACTTTAGTAGTTTAACGATAAAGTCTATTATAACCTTGTCCTATAGTTGTTCTAGTACTTTAGCGAATTAGATGTCTCTATAAAGCGTATATCGTTCTACCTTATTTTATCTATAATGTATATATTTCTTAATATAAGCGTATACTCGTTACTACATCTATAGGAATTCGAAATGCCTTTATATTAAGCGTACTATCTTTATAATTCCTAGGTGCCCTTATATAGGTTCGTTGTAGTACCTTTATATATAGTTCTTAATACCTACTTCTAGTACCTAGAATTTCCCTTTACTTACTAGGAATTCCTCCTTTTTATTGTTAAGAATCTTAATCGTCTTATTAAATTCTTTAACATTAGCGCTTAGGCTTCTATTATCGTTAATTTTTAATACTTAGTACTTAAACTTATCCCTTGTTTCTATATAGTCGCTTCGCTATAATAAAGCGTCTACTCTTACGTTTTCCTTTCCTAGAGTATATCTAATCTTAAATTTATATTAACTAAGAAGTTCTACCTATCTAACTTATCTTTTAGTAAGGTCCTTTATAGTTGTAAAGTATAACAGGTTCTTATAATTAAAGTATATTATAAGTCTTAGTACTCCTTTATAATAGACTCTTTAGTGTTATAATACTAATACGATTATAAGTAGCTTTTTATCGTAGATGTCGTAATTTTGTTTAGCTAGTGTTATTTTTTAAGAATAGTAGGTAATAGGTCTGTATTTTCTATCGTCCTCTTAGGTAAGGCATGCTCTAATTACTAGATCTAATACATCTGTCTTAACTTAAATTAGCTTGTTTATATTAAATATAGCTAACATTAAGCATTCCGCTATAGCGTCTTTTAACCTTTAAAAGGCCTCCTAATGTTTGTTCTTCTAATTAAATGTTATGTCTTTCTTTATAAGGTTTGTTAATATAGCTAAGATTATCGAGTAGTCCTTAATAAACTTTCGATTGTAGTTTATAAGTCCTAAGAATGCCTAAACGTCTTTAACGCATTTAGGTATTAGCTATTCTTATACTACTTTAATCTTGTCGAGGTTAATACTTAATCCTTTTATACTTATAATAAATCCTAGGAACTTAACTTCCTTCTTATAGAATTCGCATTTCTTTAGGTTAACTTATAGATTCTATTCTTATAGCTTCTTAAATACTTTTTATATATGTTCGACATATTATTATAGCGTCCTATTAGTATAGACTAGTATGTCGTTAAGGTATACTACTATAAAGTCGTCTAAGTATTCTTATAGGGTATTGTTAATTATGTCTTAGAAACTAGCTAGTACGTTAGTTAATCTAAAAGGTATAACTAAGAATTTATATAGTCTATAGTATAATCTAAATACTATCTTCTATTCTTCTCCTTTAGCCATCTATATAAGGTAGTAGCTATTCCGTAAGTCTAAGGCTATAAACTATTAGGCTCTTAAAAGTCTATTCTATAGTTCTCTAATATTAGGTAGAAGGTACTAATTCTTAACTATAATGTCGTTAAGCTTCTAGTAGTCCTATATACATCGTAACTTCCTATTCTTCTTTAGTATAAACATTATTAGTAAAATAGCTAAGGATTCTAATTTATAGATATATCCCTTTACTTCGTTTTTCTATATCTATTTCCGTTTAGCTTCTAATTCTTTACCTAACTTAGCGTATAGTAGTCTAAATAGTAGTACCTTTTTAGGCTAAAGTCGGATTTTATAGTCCTACGCCTAATGTTTTAGTAAGGCTACTAATCCCGTTTCTTCCTTAAAGAGAGGCGTAAACTCCTTATACTCTTCTAGGATTCTAGGTGCTACGATTTTACTATATACTATAACATTTTTATAATCTAGTAGACTCTCTCTAGTATCTATCTAGTCTACGCTTCGTTGTCGAAGTCCGCTGTTTACTAAGAAACATATCTTATATAGTTTCTTCCGCTTATCTACTATTGTCTACTATCGATATATAGGTCTCCTAATATGTTTATATATACATTAATTAAAAGTAAGTACTCCTATCCTCTAGTTAATAACTAGGTTATATCTCCTTAACTAAAGGTTGCCTAGTACGACGTCGTACCTAGCTATTAGTATTACATCTAAGACAATCGCCTTATAATGCCCTTAAGTAATATATAATAGAGGTACTATCTCTCTATCTATATTAGGTAAGTGTAATCTATTTACTATAATTACCTTATACCTATCTAGTTTCTAGCGCGTTGTAATTACGTTCCTTTAAATATAGTCCTTTAATATAAAGCTACTACTAGCTCTACTATCGATTATTACTATCGTAAGTATTTCGTTTATAATACTTTTAGTCTTAAAGACTTCTATCTTACCGTTGTTGCTATTACTACTACTAGAATTGTTCTCTTAAGCCTTATAAATGTTATTACACTTATATCGATCGCTTATATTAACTAAGTTTACTTATTTCCTAAATCGAATAGTAATATATTACTATGTTCTACTATAGGCATTCTATATATCCTTATAGAGTATTGTCGTTATTTAAACTCTCTCTATTGTTCTATTATAAGGAGTTATTAGCCTTAGTAGTCTTATATCTTCTTTCTAAGTTGTATTTAGATCTATTCTTAATGTTAGATTACCTTATATCTTACTTTCCTATTATTAGTTAGAATGTCCCTTTATTCCTTATACTTTAGAACCTAGATTACTTAAATCGTTCTAAATTAAGCCTATAGTACTTTAATCTAGTCTTATATTCCTTTTATTATATATAGTCCTCCTAGTGTTAGATATCCTCTATTACTAATAAACTAGCTTCTAACTAGTAGTATATCCCTAATATATCTTCTAAAGCTCTATTCTTCTCTATATACTAATTAATGCCTCTAAAACATTTTTTAAAGCTACTTAATTAAAAGGTCGAATTGTTCTAAGTATAGATAGCGCTTCTATCCTAGTATTAGAAATACTTTTTTATATCTCTTAGTAATTACAACAAATATAGCTATAGCTTCTATATAGCCTAAGATAGTAAATTTAACTAGTTCATCCTAGTTTATATTATTACTACTTTCCTATTCTTTATCGGACGTATCGTCTTCGTCGCTATCCTTAGCTTCTATTATACTATTACTTTCTATAATGTTAACTTCCTTTATATGTTCCTTCTCTTCCTTATAGTAGTCTAGTACGTAATATACTAGTTCTATAACTTGTCTTAGTTGTAACTTGTCTCTAATATATAAGTCTGTCTAGTTACTTAAGAGGCTATTAGCGATTTCCGTAATCTTAAAAGGTACCTAGTAACTTTATAGGAGTACGTTAACTAAGTCCTTAATGTTGTCTTTAACTTCTATATGTCGTATTTCGTACTTTAGTCCTATTACTATATTATAGGTATATATCTATTTACTTTCCTATAGTAGTAGTAACTATTCTAACTATCGCTTTTCGTCTAGATGCTTCTAATAATTGTCGTTATAGTATTATAAATCGTTCTTAGCTTTATATAGGTTTAACATTCTACTCTATGTTATAGATAGTTATATAGGTTCTTAATCCTTCTATAGATCTAAGTCGTAGTATAAAGGCTCCTCTATCCTTTCTTCTTTACGCTCTTTACTTATATTGTCGTAAGCTACTCCTATTATAAGCTCCTATTCTAGTATATCCTTCTAGTTATTAGGGATATTGTCTATATATTCTATAGATCTAAATTCGTATTCTAAAGTCGTAGGTAATACCTAGCTAAGAGCTACATCTAGCTTCTAAATCACTCTACTTACTAGTTCCTTCTACTCTATAGTAGAGTCCTTAGTCTAGTTGTCCCTCTAATAGTATTTATTAACTTAGACTTTATAACTACTTAAAGGCGGATCCTACTTCTCTAGTTCTCTATTATATCCTCTTTAAGACTTCTTATTATTAGGGGTTCTAAGGATTACATTAAATTCCTAAATTTGTTCTATCGAATTAAACTATCGTTAAGGTACTCTATTCTTTAACTTATAGTCCTTTACTATATGTCCTATCTTCGAACATATATAGCATTTAATTCTAGTCTTTCTACTCTAGGATCCCTTTACCTTAGGTCTTCTATTATTAAGTCGCTACGTATTATTTACTTCCTAGTCTATAGCGTTAAAGTCGTTACCTTAATTATTACGTCCTTTAGACCTACTAGTAGGTACGAAGCTATATTTCCTACTACTACAATTATAGCGTTTCTCTATTATACGCTTATATAATATATTATTAATCTAGATTACGTTAGAAATAAGTTAGTCTAAATCGTCGTTTACGGCTCTATTACGTATAAGTTCGTCCTTAACGTTATTCTTTAAGCCCTATTAGAACATAACTATTAGAGCATCGTCGTCCTATTTAGTAACTTAAGTATGTTGCTTAAACTTAGTAGTATAATTAGATGCTAACGTTTTTTAGGCTAAGTACTAAATAACCCTAGTTAAAACTTCCTTATCGTTATAGACTTCGTAGATCCTACTAAGTTCTTCCTTAAACTTATTAAAGCTTCTAAAAAATCCTTTCTTATTAGTACTATTACTAAGGTACTTAGTAAGGTAGGGTTTAATCCATTTCTAAGCGTTGCTATATAAATAGGTAGTAGCGAACAAGGTTTTATTTTATATAACATTATTAAATAAGAAGTATAACTACATTTAGTTAAGCTAATCCTTAAGCTTAACGTAATCTCTATAATAGAGATCTAGTTTAGTAACCTTTATAGTAGAGTCTTCTCCTATAACCCTTACTTATACTAATCCTCTAGCATTACTTAGAGCTAGGGTCCCTAAAGTGTTCCTTAATGTAGAACTTATACTTAAGGGTGTTTAAAGTATTAACAACTAACTAGCGGGTTATATATACTAAGGTATGTCCTAACCTAAACAGGTAAGCGTAGGTAGCTTCTAAAGACAAGTTCTTAAAAAGGAAGAAGTACTAATATATAATAATAAACAATAATAGTTTAGTAATAGTTAATTCTAATTAGTCGATTACTAATATAAGTTAAATATAGTCTAAACAAGTCTATCCTATGTTCCTATATATAATGCCTTCTTACCTTCTTACTTATAAGAGCGTAAGAATTCTTACTATCTCGCTTATAAGAGAGTAAGACGCTAATACGCCCTTCTTATAACTAAAGTAGTAAGACGTACTTCGCTTAGGCTATACCCTTATAGCTACTAACTAGTTAGCTAGTACGGTCTCGTATAGTGTTTTATAACATAGGCCTTACTCTTTATTACTATCCTCGCTTTTACTAACGAGATTAATTAGCTCTTACTTAATGTCCGCTTCCTTCTTAATCTCTAGCTTCTACTTAACCTTAACTCGCTTTTACTTTAACTTCTTATACAACTCCTCCTATAGCTCTACTATTAACTACGCCTTTAACTCTACCTTTAACTCCGCCCTTAGCTCTACTCTTATAGCTATTAGCTAAGATAGCTCTACCTCCTTTAACGCTAGCGTTAGCGTTATAAAAAGGCTACTACTACTAGTCTCGATTAATAGTATAAGCTCTAACTAAAGTACGTCTAACTAAAGCAAGTCTAACTAAGGCTTATATAGTAGTAGATCGTATAGTAAGGAATCGTACGATTGTTAAAGTAACTACTTTAGTAACGCTATAGCAGGCCTTTTACGTATAGCTACTACTACTACTAGCGCTAGCGCTAGTAGCTACCTTCGATTTAGTATAGTCTTAGACTAGTAGAATTTAATAAGGATGTATACTATATATAGGCGCTACGTATTACCTGTTTAGAAGCTACTAAGCATCTAATAAATACTATTAGCTTTACTAAAGCTTAGATACTTATAAACTAGTATATAGAAGTTATTCTAATCTTCGTCCCTAATGCCTTAAATAAAGCCCTTATGTTTAAATAGTAGTAGTAGCTTAGGGAACTAGATCTATAAGTCTAGTACTATTTATAGAAGGTAGTTAATAAGCTCTAGTAATAGTAGATCTATAACTACGTATATACTATCTAGAAGATCTATCTTGCCCTTAAACTATAGAGGGCTAATTTATAGTAGATGTCGTATTACCTTATAGCGCTAGTTAATGTCTACCTCTTACTTAATAACCTATAGTAGTACCCTTAGTAGTAGCTAAGGTATAGGCTCCTTCTCCTTACCTTTACCCTTTAATAGAGTATCTATTAGTAGCGCTATCTACGAACGCATCTCTTTAGTAGAGGTACTAGTATATAATAGTACCTTTCTATATATCTATACTTCTTATATAGTATTAGCCTACTATAGTATATTTATAAAGGATGCTATAGCGGACTACTAGCGTATTAGTAGTTATTCTTACTATAAGCGGAATTAAGTAGGTTATAGATTTTAAGGCACTCTATAAGGTAGGTATAGAAGAGACATTTCTAATATAGGATTACTAGTACTAGCCTATACTATACCTGCTCTAAAGGGACCTTTAAAATTATTAGCCTATATAGTCTTAACGTCTAGTCTTATTGTCCTACTACGTTAGGCTAGTACAACCTATAGTATATATAATTAGAGACTACTCTAGTATATTCGTAGTAATAATTGTCTTTTACTTACTATCGCTCCTACTATTATTACCCTAACTAGCGAGTATCTTATAGTCCTTTTATTAATATAAAGGATTAGCTATACTATAGGCCTAATACTTTAGTATACGTAGTATGTTAGTACTATACTAGATAGTATAGTATACGTCTAATACTAGACATTTACTAAGCTATTTATAAATAGCCGTCTGCTTTAGAGTCGCTATAATTACTCTAAGGTATACTATAATTAAAGGCCTTAGAATAGTAGTAGTATTATATACTAGCTAACTAGCTATAGCTACTTAATCGTATCCTTAAAGCCCTTAAGGACATAAGTTACTAGATCATCTAATATATTTAGTAGTTATAGTCTAATAAAGGTAGTCTTAACTTAACTGTTAATAAGATGTAACCGTAAGTCCGCTACTAGCATCTCGTATAAGCTAAGCTCTAGTAAGTAGTTACTATAATTAATATACTACTAGTAGATGCTATATAGGGTATAGTAGGCTACTACGTACTATCTTTTACTACTAGCTACGCTAGCTATAGTCGACTTACTAGTAACTATACTAATGTTAATACTAGCGATAGTACGTAGCTATAGCTCGTACTATATAATAGTCTTATTAAGGAGATACTAGTCTATATCTACTAGCTGTTATTAGTATACATTTTAGTAGTATACTCTAGTAGTATATATCCTAGGACTCTAGTATCTTTAGCTTATAACTAACCCTTTAGCTTCCTCTTAAAAGAGAAGTTCCTATAGTATTTATAGTAGAATCCATCTCTTACTAAAGGAAAGCTATAAGAATGTATATAAAACTTACTCTAATCCTATACTTGTTATTCTAGCTACGCTAACCTTAGACTATCTTTATTTACTAGTATACCGCATTACTCCCTTAGTAATCTTTAGTAACGATGTAGTAATAGGTAGTTCCTACTAGGGATGCTATTAACGTAATATAGCTACTATAGTTAATACTAGATCTTATAGTTATTTTATAAGTTAATAAACTTAAGCGCCTCTATCTAAAGGATTAGTATATATATAGCTAAGAAGGTAATGTAGTTAGCAAGTAAACTATTACTATAATTACTATTATCTATTAGCTAGTTAAAGTAAAGCTACTACGTCTTAAGCGCTATCTTTACTAGCTCTTTCTACTAGTACTTAATGTAGTTGTTCTACTTACTTATACTAAAGTAGTAGTAGTTAGTAAATAGCCTTAAGCTACTATAAGCTTCATCTAAGAGCTAGAATTAGCCGTCTGTAAAGTTAATTGTCTTAGTACCTTAATTACTCTAAATGTATTTAGATATTATAAGGTAGCTACGGATATAGTTTAAGTACTATATAAAGACGCTCTTCTTTATATATGCGCTAATACTAACGTATATCTAGATAATATAACAGGACTAAACATTAATAGCTACGTAGATGCTAATACCTATAAAGTTAAACTTATAGTATATATTAATTAACTAAGCCTAGTTTAAACTATAAGTAATAGTTATACTACGTCGAAGAATAGTACTCTACTAATAAGCTTATACCTAAATAAAGTAAGGGTTTATATCCTAAGCGATTTTAAAGAGCTAGTCTCTATAGGTTAAAACGGGTTGTTAGTACTAATATTATATATAAATCGCCTATTATTACTTATATCTACTTATTGTCCTATACTTATAGTAGAAGTATATATATAGGTGTCCTCTATTATACTATAATATAGCTAGATCTTCGTACTTAGCGTATATACGTCTCTCTAGCTCTTATCTATTAGCCTTAATAATAGTATAACTTAAACGCTTATTAAGGCCTATAGTAAGATGCTATTACTTAACCATCTGTCTACTAACTTTAAGGTATCCTATATCTTCTAATGTCTTATACATCTTATCATCTGTAGACTACTAGTAATAGAACATAAATAGTATCTAGTAGTCTATATTACTAGTAATACTAGCTTGTTTTAACTACCTCTACTAACTTACATTATAAATACCCTATAGATTAAGGTAGTAGTTAAGCTAGTAGTAAGTAATAGACACGCTGTCTACTCTTTCTATTTCAAGGACGATATCATCTTACGTACATCTAGTAGTAACTAACGCCTTAATATACTTTTATTATAAGTCCTAATTAATCTTAGGAGGTCGTCTAAGCATTTTAAGCTACTACTAGTAATAATACAAGCAGTATTAGCTAAGATGTAGATGCATAAAGGTGGTGAAGCTGGAATAAGACGAAGTTGAAGAAGTGGGGTATGCGACTTTCTTCACACGTGGTCCTTATAGCGCACGGTGCGCGGCGGTCAGAGCCGATGCACGTGCCGGCATTCTCAAACGAGCGAGCAACTTTCTTGTCCGCCTCTACCAAGTTCGAAGATAACACTCCATGGCATCGCCGAGGTTGCCATTCCTATGGCCCATGCTGTGGAAGGGCACAGAGACTTGTGCGCCACGCATACGACCAGCAAGACCCGCCAGCAAGATAAGAGGCCTGCATCAAACATCCCGCCGGAAACAGCATGAAACAATCGCACAGCGATATGGCTCTGCGAACGAACCGCCACCACATCTCAGCAACGGCAAACCAGCAAAGGCGGCATCACACCCATCCCAAGCGAAAGACGAGCAGACAAAGCTTCCAAAGATTGGAGAGAAGCTACAGCAGGATGGCGAGCAGGAAGTCAGGCACGTGGAGGCCATGGATCAGTCAATTGAGAACGAGAAAGAGCGACGGACGGAGCCAACAACAGTGGATGGCGGACTGGCACGACCCATCAAACCAGATCCAATGTTCGACAGTACAAAGCCGGATGCGCAAGGAGGGCCCGAGCAGGCCCCAGACAAGCCTGTGGAGTCATTGCTGGACAGCGTGCCCGATCCAGCAACTCAAAAGAAGCAGGAGACCCAAGGTGGAAAGTCATCCGAAGAAGTGCAATCTGAAGCTACCGTCGATGAGCATGCGCCTTCCGTCAAGCCACCACATATTGAGCCGCCAAGATACGTGCACCACTTTGACACATATGGTCTGGTCAATCGACTTAAGGAGAGCGGTTGGGATGACCACAAAGCCATCCAGGTCATGAAAGGCGTTCGGCTAATGCTGGCCGACAATATGGATCTCGCCCGCGAGGCACTTGTGTCAAAAAGCAATATCGAAAACGAGAGCTACCTCTTTCGCGCCGCATGCGCCGAGCTCAAAACAGAAGTCACCAGCCGGCGAAAAGCAGAGCAAGAGAAGATGCGGACGCAACGAACACAGCTGCAACACGAAGTCGAGATCCTTAGCCAGCGTCTCGGGCAAGAAACGGCAGCTCTCAAAGACGAGCTGAAAGGCATGTTCGATGACCGCAAGATGGCTGTGCGGAACGAACAGCGTGGCATGGAGAGCAAGGTGCAGCAGCTGAACTACAAGATCACGGTCAACCTGCAAGCAGATGCGCGTTCGGAGGTTGAAGGGCTACGATGGGTCATGACGAGGCGCGTGATAATAGCATTGCTTGTCGTCGTGATCATGGTCCTGGGCAGCTTGAAGTTGAGCTCGAACATCATTCATGAGCAAGAGCTAGAGGCGAAGAGGCGGGCGAAGATGAAGAGTGGAGGCACACAGACGGAGTCCGAGTCGGAATTCGTGTCGGAGAGAAATGCTGGAAGGCCCATGGGCAATGGCATGGGCGAGATGGTTATCCCCGAGGCGGAGCTGAGCGCTGCTGGTTAGGTTTTTGGTGTGATACTGACTTTGTGCCGGTATGATGGCAGTTCAGTCCTTTGCTATTCATGATACCCATCGATCTCATAGACGATCAAACGATGACTAGAGTTATGCTCCATACCGAGTCAGGTCCCAATGTTTCTAGTGTGGACTACCAAGATCTGCCAGGATGTCACATCTCGATGCATAAGATAAGTATATCCAACATGAAAGCTACGTACAGAGAACGCCAGCCGCTAAGAGGCTGCTTGCATCCCAAATCGCCGTCATCATATATGCCAGCCGCCTGCCCATGCCAAATAGATACAAAGGACCGTGGTCAAAGTCCACCAAGAATAAATGCCTGTCCGGGTATCGCCGTACCGTCCAATCAGGTCAAAGAGCTGTCAAGTATGTCCACCTAACGAGTAAGAATGACAGAACCGTGTGCACCTATGCTGAGGCATTGACTAGTCCGTCCGGCGCTCCATCTCCATGAAGTAGACTAGTCCTGCCTGTCGGCAGGCTTATTGCCGCCAAACAGGAGCTGCGTGATCTGTTGCACGCTCTCCTTCGTGTAGGTCTCACCGGCCCATATGTCTTTGTAGTTCACGACTTGCAGTGGCAATGCGTCGTCACCGAAATGGAGCGCAACCATCGGCACCTTATCGTGTCGATCCGCTTCTTCGAGCGCTTCGCCGACTTTGGTGATGAAGTCAGCCTGTAATGCTAGGTATGCATCGGTAGCTGTGGACACGTCTCTGTCGACGCGCTTCTCTAAGCTATCTGGCTGACAGGCAACGACAAGAAGTGCGTCGGCCTTCATAGCAAAGACATGATGAGTCTCTGTGAACCCGACCGTGGGTATGTATGGCACATGTCGAATGCGAGGATGTTGCTTGCTCAAAGCTCTTCCGAGCATCTCAAATGGATCGGTGTCAAGCTTCTTGCTTCGAACCTGTGAGGTCTTAGTCATGGCCTGATCTCGACTGTTGAATCCTGACGGCACCATAAGTGGAGTGAAGAGCACCAGCACAGCGGATGATGATAGTTCACGAAGCCTTGCCAAGGCCGTGGTGCCCGCACTCTGCTGCGCTAGACGCACGAGGCCTGTGGGGCGAAGCGTTTCGCTTTTGACAGGTGCTTTCGAGGATGCAGTCTTGGATGGCTTCTTGGATGATGAGGCCATATTTGATGGTCGGTCGCTAAGCTGAAGTCGTAACGCCACGTCCTTGACGAACTCGTCGGTATTGCTCTGAGTGGCTTTAGAATCCTTCATAGTAGGGTGGCGGTTGACTTCTTGAAGACTGGATACGATTGTTGCGCAGGTCTGTTGTGGATATTCGCACCGCGCGGACAGACCCTTGCTCATATCTCTGCGCTTTCATGGAAGCCAGTTGCCTCTAAATTGAGCCGATAGTATGCGGCTATGCGATGGTTGCACCAAAGTAGGCCGAGTGCCCTTCCAAGACGCCCAAGCAGATGTAAAGTCAAGGTCGCATGTGATCTGTGTGATGATGGGATCGGAATCGAGAAGTAGCAGTAAGCTCTTCCGTCCAGATAATGGTGAAGGCCGGACAAGACGAGGCCAACCGGTGCGCTGCGCGACTTGCCCCGATGCTTGTGCTCCGTCGTGGATGCGCGGGAGCCTGCGTCGAGCTGTGAGAGAGCTGGGTATGAGAGACGAGAGCTTAGAGCGGAGTGCTCGCTTAATAATGGAAAGCGTGGGAGATGGTTGGTCGCACAGTCGGAGTATTCGTAGCACAATGATATTGATGCTTGGACGAAGGACAGGGGAAATAGTTGAATGCGGAATGAGCACCAGCTGAGCATACAGCACTGCATGAAGCCGAGGGGCAGTCTCCTCACCATGTAGAGATAGCTTCGCCGTTGTGTGACACAACGACCGGCGTCGTGAACTCGGTGACGGCGTGGAGGGCCGCTGTGTCTGAGCTTCGTATGCGGATGTCGCGTCGAGAAATTAAGATTTTGCGTAGTGCTATCCGGTGCTAGATTGGTGGATTGCATACGTCGATACTTTCTCAAGCAGGAAGCTGACAGGCCATCGCCTGAGACGCATATGGCAGGCCCGTGTCTGCAATAAGCCGAAGGGGAATTACTGTGAAGAAAAGCTGTCAGTAGCACATGCGGACGAGAGATCGCTAGATCTGGATTGGTCGATAATATGCGGCCGGCCTCAAACTGCTGCTCGAGGTGGAGAGGAAGAGAGAGGGAGCGGCGTGCTGTGCAACGTGACGCTCGGGCGTGGAGTGCGCAGGCAGAACAAGCCATGTGTGATGACAATTAGCAGCCAGTAGGAGTCTGGCAAGACCTCCGTATTACTGGGAATATATGGGACCAGTGCGTGATCCGACAGGCTGGCTGTTGTGTAACCAGAGCTAGATGAACCGTTGCTTTGTGTGGGAGAACCATGAACCCACATGCACGCGTAGATGCAGACAGGGGAGTGGGAGAATCCGACACTTTGGCCATGACGACAGGTCTGCTCCTGTCACTCTGCACAGGCGCGTTATCGACCTGGAATTTTTGCAAGAGAGAGGCAATGAGACAAAAATTCCATTGAAGGCTCAAAAACACACACAGCCCAGCGGGCGCGGACCGGCTTTCCGCGGCAACAACGACCCTACATCGACGCACAACAGATCAAGCATCCGCCTGACCACAGACAACGAGGCGCCATCGGTGCTACACTCACGCTGTGCGCCGCTCCAGCTCAAGCAGTGCGATGCGCGGTGACAGCTCGCCTATGCTTCTCATGAATGTACCACTGTACAAATGAGCGCCCCACGGAATCAGCTCCCAATCCAAGGTTCTATCACCGTCACACAACAACAATGATGGCCAAACGAAAGCCCGAAGAGCTGTCCGTGGTCGCCACCGGTGTACAAAATCTCGAGGCCCGCTTTGGCAAGAGAAGGCGCCTTGATAATGACGACTTGCCGCCTATTGCTCCGTGGCGATGCAACTTGTACGCGGTGCAGCTCAGGTCGGTGCAACGACATGGCTAACACTCGACCGCTAGAACTGGCTTGTCTCAAGAACAAAACTTGTACTTCGTAGCCTATGGACGAGACATCTATGTCTACGTGCCACAGTTTCCGTCCCAGAGTGTAGATCGGCCACCAGCCTTGATCGTTCCGTCGCAGCCGTCCAATCCGAGCCTCAGGGGTTACATCGACCGGCGAGAACCTCACACCATCAACAACCTCGTTGTCCAACACCTCGGAAATGATGAAGTGGTGAGTAAGCCACTTGGTACGAGAACTACATTCGCCTCCGCACAATAAATCTGATGGTTGGCTCGCAGGTGGCCACGGTCCGAGATGACGGAGACGTCGACGTGGTCCTCGTGCGCCATATCGTTCAAGCTATTGAGATCCGTGCGGAACCTGAAAGTGCCATTTCCGGCTTGGCAGACGAGGTCAAACCTATCTTTCAGAGCAACGTTGGTATCAGTGCCTGGGGTCTAGCTATACACACGGCAGGCCGCATTCTAGCTGTCAGCTCCAATGCCCACGAAGTAAGAGTGTTCAAGTTCGGACTTGCGCATGAAGAAGACAACATCCCGTGGCGAGTTCCACCGGCCCCAGATGCATTTGCTGGAGAAGGGAGTGTCTTGACGGATGTCGGCAACGACCAAGAGCACAAGGTGCAACAAATCCTTGATGAGACTCAACCTCGCAGAGGGAGGCGCCGTATGGACGTCACAGAGACGGTGCTCAACGGCAACGCCAATATACCGCACATCTCGTTCTGTAATACTGGTGACGACCCAGAAGCTCGATGGCTACTAACAACGGACATCGAGGGCTACTGTCGGGTTATGGACCTGCACGCCGACCGGGGCGCTGATGTAACGGTAAGTAAATCTACCTACGGACCGCGTTCCCGTGGCAGCAGCAGCAGCAGCAGCAGTACTTATCACGAGCGAGCCTATACTGACTTCGATGTGGTGACGCAGCTACACTCATTCCGATTTGGTAGGTCGATCCCAAGTAGTATCGCTGGCATGGACAGACACAATGCCGGCTGGGCAATCATGTTCTTAGATCCTCGTTCCTTCCTTTTGGAGAGCAATTTCAACGCTGCGCTTGGTTTTCAGGAAGGACAAAGCTTGCCAGGCTGGCACGCTGGCAAGACTACGTGGGATCTGAGCGATACTGTTGAGCAGTTGCCCGAGAATTCGGAAGCATTCGTATATGATCAGCCGAGGCAGGGACGGCAACGACCACGGCAGATTGAGCAAAGATCACTCGAAGGTTCTCAATTGCTCAGCCCAGGAGATACGTCGACAACAAGTGATGCGAGTCTAGATCAGTCGTCCTCATACGACGCTGTTGATGATGATGCTGTGAGAGATCTGGTGAATGACTTGGCGGAGCGTGAACAAGACATGGGGTTAGTTAGCGAGGACGAATCCGATTCACCTAGCGAAGACGAGCATGACCAAAGCATCGACGACGATGAAACCCAAGACGAATACTTGGAAGATGAGGAGGTCAGCCTTGACCGTCACATTGCGCTCATTCACGATGACCAGGATTTCAACGACGAAGGCACAGAGGACAGCATACCCTTTAGCTCCATGTACGGTGGCCGACGCATCTTCGGCAACCAACCTATCTTCTTCCCACCTGGAGGACTAGCCCACAAGTGGCCATGTCCCATCTTCCACGCCTCGGTGCGGAACATCTACCTACTTCAGCCGTCGCAAGGGGCACCCATGGTTGGCCTGGCAAATCCACTGCGGCAGTCAGTGCAAAGCGGGCTTGAATTCCTCAACCACTTTGAGAGACTCAATATGAGCGCATACATACCACAGATTGGTGTCTTGGTTCTAGCTTCGCAGAAGGGACGCGCATTGGTGCTGTCCCTCACAAAGCTGAAGAAGTCGGCTCAATACCCGAACGAGATGCAGGAAACCAGGCCGAAGCGGACGTGCTATGCAATGCGCGTTGAACGCATCTTGCCACTAGAGAATCAGGAGAAGTCGGGTCAGAGGCCGTTTGCTCCACTCCATGGTATTGCGGCCAGTCCGTTGCAAGGTGCAGGACCGATGCGGTGGCGGCTCATGATGATGTATCAAGATCACTCCATTCTGAGCTATGAGATATCGCGCAAGCAGTCGAGAGACTCAGCCATTGGCTTTGGTAGCGTAGTGGTGTAGCGAAAATCATGACTGCAACTGCGAGCACATGTCCAAAGCTATCTGCGCGTAGATGTCCAGATATTATACCCTGGCAATGGATCCTGGTCGAACGTAGTCAAGGGCCTACATCCTGCCACTGTCTTTTATCGACTGTCTGCCTTCGTGCAAAGCCCGCGCGCAGTATGGCAGTGCCAGTGGTGGCGCGAGGCGCTAGCCACAATACGAGTTGTGTAGCCGGTGCTTTAAGCGCACGGCATGTAAAGAGGTCGGTGCCTTGTTGAGTCGTTTCAAGGTCATGGAGCATCTCATGGTATGTCGACGCGCCCAATGCGTGCTACCATAAATACATGGGTATTAGACTGTCCAGGACCCTTGGACCCTTGATACAATAATGGCCGTGTCTGCCTGTCCCTGAATACAAGAGTGCCCCCGAGGAGCAGGTGTCGCTCCTTTTCCGCCCACATAGACGCCAGACTCCTCGCTCGTCCTACAACAGTACAGATGCCAACAAAGCACGCCCAATCATTCCCACTTCAAACCTTCAGCTGCCTGATTCACTGCCTCTTGTGCGACAGCAGCAGTGTTCACGGCAGTGTGGTATGCCGTGCCGGCGAGGTCGGTCGCCGCCGCCATGACGGCCTCCGACGCCTTGCTCGCGGTCTCGCCTATCGTTCCTGCTGCCTGCCATGACATCTCGCTCAAGGCAGCATCTCCGGCGAAGTAGTAGAATGATCGTCGCGCCATTGTCATGATATGGTTCGGTAGATATAGGACGGAGGCCAGGGTGAACATTGAAATGGTGAGAAACAGTATCGAGTCTGCGATTGAGATGGTCAGCGTCATTGTGGCTGAGCTGGGAAAGGGGCAAAGACATACTGAAGATGAATTTCTCGGTGGGCGTCAGCATGTACAGCGCGAATGTGACCTCATACTGGTAGTTCTTCTTCTGTAGCCATCGGACCAAGCTCGTAGGTTGGAAGAGCAAGAAGACGACCACGCCCATCACCAATGCGCCTGCGGCTGCATATTGCGCTGTCGGCTCGAGGAATCCCATGATCGCGCTCCGTTGCTGTTCGTGTGCAGTATTATATGAACAAGTTTGGACTCGTGTATGTCGTTGCAGGCTCGGCAGTGGCCTTGTAGCCCCTATGCGCGTGTACTATAGAAGCTCAGTGAAAGCGAGCACTTCCAGCTGCTTTGAACAACAAGACCAGGGTCGCGATCGATGGGACGTGCTTTTTTGTGGGGCTCCTCAAATGACAAGCGGGACGAGGATCTTGCTTGATGGTTTACGGTCATGGCGCCTCTGCCGGTGAGCGACGCTCGAGTTTATCTGGGAAGGCTGAAGCAAGTCCAGAGTAAGCTGTATTGCACGGGATGTGAGGAGAGGTCTGATCATGCTGCGAGTTGCGGGATGCAGATGTGCTCTCACTCGGACTGCTGGGTTGATGCGGCCATTGTCGATGGTGAACAGGCTTCAGGACAAAGCACTGCCTCCTCGGCCCAAGATATTGGAGACGGAGATTGAAGAGTCGTTTTTGAAAGGCACAGGACCCGGTGGACAAAAGATCAATAAAACATCATCAGCTGTGCAGTTGAAGCATTTACCCACTGGCATCGTTGTGAAATGCCAAGAGACCCGTTCGCGACAACAGAACCGCAAGTTTGCAAGGCAGATCCTTGCGGAGAGGCTTGACGTCCTCGAGAAAGGTGCTCAGAGTAGGACTGCGATCAAAGCTGAAAGGGCAAAAGCGAAGAAGGCTAGCGCTGCGAAGAAGAGCAAGAGGAAGTATAGGAAGCTTGCAGAAGAGAAGGACGGGAAGGACAGTGGTGTGGCATCGGAAGTGAGTGGAGAATCTGATGTTGAAGATGGCTTCGAGGGAGCAGAGAGCACCCACGAGACAGAAGAGCCTAAGAACTTGAGTGAAAAGAGTACAGGCCAAGGCATGGGCTGAGTGTATCAACCGACTGTGGTCTCATCTCTACACCACGTGCTTCTGGACTCTGACCTTCAGGCATCACCACTTAGCTGATGCCGACAGCGTTGCATCCCAATCGCGCTCAGCGAACGTTGACATCTATTCATTCTGAATGAGGCCACTCCAGGACGTCACTGGCTTGACTCTTGCTGAGATAGCGGATCATTTCGTGACGGACGGAAACAGATACTTCTGTCGTCCACAGTAATTTCGCAGAGGCATTGATGGGATACCCTTCGACGACTGCAAATGGCTGCCTCGAGTGTGCCCTTCCGCGACTGTTTGGTACCGGATGTGCTAAGCGCCGTCCATCTTTCACTTGGGGGGACTTCGACGTGTAAGACGCAGATGTGCTACTTCCAGCGCCGAGGATAATGGGCCATCTAATGACTCGCTCCATTACTTCAGTCCTTGACATTTGAGGAAGACGTTGGCTGAGTTCGAGTGCTGCACCGCCTTCCTTTGACCACGCAAGCCCCTCCGCTCGCTCCTTCCTCCCGGTCGAGCCACGCGACCATCAGTGCTTAGCGTGCTTTCCTTGTTTGTCGACAGATCGGAAAGAGCCCAAATTCGACTTCACCAGAGCTCTCTCGCAAACATACACTTGCTTGTGGACTCCTCCACAATCACCACCTACGGAATAATTACATCTCCAAGCTCCCAAACAATTCTCTATCACCGACGTCAAATCCAGTCAGTCAGCAAGATGTCAAGTGAGGCGTACAAAACGCGCGAGCAAATCATGGGTAAGAAAATCTTCACACAAAGCTGATCGCTGTGCTGACTGCCCATTCAAGCCAATGCCAAATATCTCCTGGCCGATCCTGACACTTCGAAGACATGCTGCAACAAGCATGAGGTCGACGTAATCGTGTTCGGCGCTTCCAACAGCTTTACCGCAGCCGTCATGGTGGGCACTACCCCTGCTATTGAGGGCCCGGAGGCGACTACACCGGATCTTGCAGTCCGCAAGCTCCTCACTGCCACCTGCGAGCTGCTCAACAGCTACATCCCGCGTATCGGCGCACATCACAAGAACATTCACGGCGGCGGCGTTGTTGACCTCGATCTCATCGATCCAGTGCTGGCTGAGAAGAAGTGAGGTAAGTCATTCACACGCGGCTCTCGGGTGCAAAATGCATTGGGTGGACGGCGACACAGCCAGCAAGGCAATGTGGGCAGGATGCGGACGCTATGCGACATGCACTGTGGAATCACGCATCGCTCCGACCTGGCATGAGAGTCCTCAAGGCACGAAATGCAAGAACCACACCCCTATTACCATAGGACAATTGCAATGAATCATGGACATTTAATTCTTTGGCTTTCTTTGTCTCCGCAGCCATGTGCTAGCGGCAGAAGTGCTTGCATTAGCGTGAAGTCTCACGCGTCATGACGTACGGCTGATGAGTGCAAGCCACTCAGACCAGGTTTCCAGCCTCCGTCTTGCCATGCAGTCTGCAAACTCGGGACGATCTCATATAGAGCTTCTCAGCCACTCTGGCACAACCGCTATCAGTCAACCGCTAGGTTTCGAGGACGCGACTTTGGTTAGGAATTCTTTCAAGTCTATCGAGCTTTCTGGCGTTGGCGTCGGTGTCGCGTAGCAGTCACGAAGAAAAGCTCCAGATTTGAACCGTGTGAACGGACTACAGGACGTAGCGCAAACAAGGGAGATCATCATGTCTGAGCCAAGAGAACGACCGATCCATGAGTACGGAGTCATATAGCGCCGCATTTCGTGAAGTCAAGTAAGGCTGACAACAGTGCTAGGCTCCTCTCGCGGGACATGGTAGACATTTATGTCGGCCAGGAGAACACTCATTGGGTGCTCCACGAGAAACTGCTTTGCCACCGCTCCCGCTTCTTCCGAAACATTTTCTACAATAAGGAGGGTCGCAAGAACAGCGCATACGGCTTGCCAGACGAAGAGGATGGACCGTTCAAGCTCTTCGTCGGCTGGCTGTACAGCGAAGCTGTGCCTCCGCCAAAGGAAGAGAAGGACCTTGGGCCGTTGTTTGAGCTGTACCTGATGGGCGAGAAGTGGCAGATCAAGAAGCTAGTCCTGGATGTTCTAGAGGAGGTGAGGCGATGGTACCACGACACCGATACTTGGCCAGCCTTGAGAAGAGTACAGTATATCTACGCCAACACCGACGCCGAGAGTCCGATGAGGCAGCTGCTGGTGAATTGCATTGCGCGCATGCTTGTGGTTCGGGAAGGCATGCCTTCGCAGTGGGACAATGCCTTGCGCAAGAACGGACAGCTCGCTGTGGATATAATTCTAGCCGTGCAGAAGTGGAACTTGGATACAGAGAGCATACCGGATGCGCGCGATGAGAGTATCATGCCTTTGATGGAGGAGAGCGAGTCGAAAGTCGAGATCAAGAAAGAAGAGGATGCAGACGAGGCGCCGCAGGACTTGGAAGAGCTCATGAATGGCGTGAATGGGTTGAGTAATGGTCATGACGATGACGATGACGAGGAGTAATGGTGGTGTGCACATATTTCGGGAGCGTTTGGTAGTTGGGGCGATCTCGGTTTGAGTTAGCGGAAGTGATATGGGTAATCGCATTGGCATGCATTTGGCTGTGTATATTTATGCAAATGTCCTTCCAATTCTTCGCAAGCGGCTTATCTTACAAGAACCGTACCCTTCGCATACCATGCTCCCGCACACATTCCTCTATGCTGACGACTGATCATACAGCAAATGCCACAGCACCAACAGCACCCGCCAAAGCCGCCCATGCCAGTCCAGGAGGGGCTACCACTCCAGCAGCTGCTGCACCCGATTGCGACTGGCTGACGCCCGTTTGTTGCGCGTTTCCTGGTGAGCCTGGCGAGTACGTCGAGGAAGATGATGTGCTTGATGTCGAGGATGCCGAAGAGGTTTGCGATGTGCTCGATGCGGTGCCCGTGAGGACTGTGGTCGATCCACCGGCAGCTTGCGTGGTCGTACTCTGAGCGCTGGCGAGTACCACAAGCGTGAGACCAGATGCGATTGTAGAGAGCCTCATGTTGTCTGCTCGTAGGGATGGAGGTTGAGTGGTGCGCTGTGTCCGTGTCCTTGTGAAGCAATAGATTGTATTCTTCGGGAGGATGTATGTGTGTGGGGTGAAGAGAACGAAAGTGAAGAACTATCCACTTACCTTCAGATCAGTGTCGTCCGCCATCGACGCATGGTTCATAGTGAAAGGCAAATCGACCGCGGCCGAATGGCTGTGGTGTTTCGAAGATCTTGAAAGCAGGTCAACGTCATGATCAGCGGCATCTCGTGCCGCCAGCCATCAACGGCTTGCGGCTCTGAACCCAGATGTCTTCCATTTCTGAACTCTGCTGGCAGGCACATGTTTCCTTGGAAACACTCTCACAAGAGTAGAAATGTCATTCGCGCCCTTCATGATCGTCTATTACTTTCAGCAGCAACTTGGAGCTCAGCTGAAGGTGGCGTCGCGAGATTCGGCACAGGCTCAGATCTGCTTTCAACCCTGTTATTTGGATGCCATGTTGCTGCGCGTCCATTCATCACTTCGAGCGTCGGTTCTTCTGCTGAGGAATATCCGTGCACTTCAGCATGACCTATCTGATTCCAATTGAAAGGAGGCAGATTGTCTATAAAAGACATGTCATCGAGGTTGACCGGATAGTTAGGATCAAGGTAGGTCCCAAAGATATCATCCATGCCTTCGAAGAGATCGTTGGCCTCTTGCACGACAGTGGGTTGCGTGACACTGCCATTGCTCTGTGATGTCGCTGTTGGTGCCGGCCGCTCGGTCGCTCTCGTCGCATTGTCGTTTGCAACGTCGGATGGCAGCTCAAGACCAGATCGAGCACCACTCATGTCTGGAGCACACGGTCTATCAGCCTCTTTTCCAGCTCCACCGCCCCGCGGAATGCGGAAGGATTCCAATGATGGAGCTTTGTCAAGACCTTCCAGAACCTTCATTGCAAGCGCCGTCATAGTGTCTGCCGAGCTCCAGACACGTCTCATACTGTGTAGAAGCTTCGTACACCTCCGGAAGTCCGATCGGGCGTCTTCCTGTTGGTGGTGCAATTGAGACTGCCGTAGATGTTGATATGACACGGAAAGAGCTAATGAAAGTGTGTAGGGAATAAAGGGCAATCCATGGAGTTCTCTGCAGTGCTTTGACTCCAGCAGCCGTATGACTTCGATTGCACAAAGTCTCTGGCGGATCGAGGAATGAGTGCCTCGTGGTATTTGCTTGAAACTACGAGATCGATGAGACAGCATCGCCGTAGCTAGATAAAACAGGTGGATAGTGGAGAGCACGGACTGCGGAAGGTCCCAAGCATGGACTTCGTCAAAGATTTCTTCGAGGCCCGGATATTCATCTTCCCAACCTGTGAAGTCGACGGGGTTGTGAGGTCGGTAGAAACTGATGATCTCGTTGAGCAGCTTGGTAATCCGCAGCCAGGCATCAAAGGCTGGAAAAGTACTCTCTTGAGGTTCGAACGGGGTAATGGCTATGTCAATGTCATTCATGATGATAGGTCTTCCATTCATTACTGAGTTCAGGCGGTCGAGTACGTAGAGACACCAAAACAACCTTTTGTTGACAGGGTCTTGGCCTTGCGGAGCATTGGCATGTTGACCTAGATGTATGCCAAGTGTTGTAGCATGGTGGCAAGCCTGCGTCAAGAGCATCGATGCTTCCTCAGGCCCATCTGCGCCCTCCATATGCAAGGAAGCCAGCGCCAGTATTTGGATCAGTGTGATCTTATCGTAGCGAACAGGCGCCCGCAGTGCATCTAGTACAGAAGCATTCAATCTGCCGCAGAACTCGCGTGGTGCTAATGTCGAGGGCGAGGACCCGTAACGCAGATGAGGCTCTGCTTCTGGATCCTTGGCCGCCACCAGGCATGCTGCATAAGCTAATGGTTCGGGAAGATGGCCAGAGGACTGCTTCTCACGGAACTCCTTCTCATTGAGTAGAGGCAGGATAGGGTGAAACTTCTTGAAGTAGACATCGATTAGAGAACCAAGCACCGCCGAATGAGGTCGCTGGCCGGCATGCATGCCTTGCGAGATTGTGTAAGCAGAGTCTCTTTTGCTCTTTGAGCTGCTGTCTTTTCGCCGTAGAAGTGCGTCATAGTCGCGCTTGTCTACCCAGACACCAATGTCACCGACGGGATTCGCGCGTTCGAGCAAAATCGATTGCGGATTCATGTCGCTGACAAACCGTCTGTGACTGGTCACTTGAGCACTACTGTCCGTGGCATTTGGGTCGTCAGTAGCTGAGCCTTCGACACCCGGCTCAGACGACTCTCCTGCAGGCCCGTTGATTTGTTCTGCTCCGGCGAAATGTATGCAACGCTTCTAACGATCAAGTGTCAGCGATAGGCTGTCGCTTAGGGTGAGAACAGTCATACTTTGCGTGCGCGGCATGTCTCGCATGCTTTTGCCAGACGTCTCCGCTTCGGCGATTCTCCAGAGTACTGGTGCACGAAGGTGAGCTCCATTCTTTGGGATGACCATGCTGTGATTGTCGATGAGGCGGCGATAGTCCCGAAATGTGAGGTTCCGAAAGTGGTTGAGCTTTGACCATTGCTTCTGGATCGGGAAACTTGCCGAAACACGTGTAGTTGCAACACGTGTTCTGATCAGTACATGCTGCATACTGTGTCTGGGCATCATGATGTTCCTGAGCTTGCATTCCACACTTCCAACAGCCATGGTACGCCCTACTTCTCTCTGTCGATCGAATGTTTCGGCAGTGTTGATGGACCGAACCAAACAGCAATAACGGTCCGCTGCAAATGCCAATCCCGGGCCGCGAGCTCAATGGCCTCGTTCCTGCTGTACAGACAAATGTCTGCTTGTCACGAGCCAGCGGTTTTGTACATCCGCCCAAATAGTGTTCATGACCAACATCCCAAACCAACTGGCTCTTTCTCCTGGGTTTTGGTATCATCCGCTCGTACTCATTGCTCATGATACGTAGGCATCCAGATCAACCACCGGAACTGTGAAGCTTTTTCAGCCATTGGCGTACAGCGTAGTCATTGTCGTGAGAATGCCGCTTGCGTGGCGGGATGATACTTGACCGTTGGATACGGGACCGACGATGACAAGATGAAAAGCACGACTTGTGGTTGAAAGATGCGTGTTTCTTGCGATACTGGCTTACACTTTTCGTACTCTGATCTTCATTGTCGTTGCTATCCCATCATTGTTACATCTCTTACACAATACTGTACACTCTCGTCGTCTCTTGCTACGAAGACATTGTCGCGAAATCGTGTTCTGTCGTAATCTCGTTACCTCATCAGATGTCCCCTGCAATGCGGCGCAGTAGAATATGGTGGCGAGGTGTTGCGCTCCTCGAAGTTGTATGCAAGTTTGTTCGTCACCACTTCAAGGGCGTACGCGGGTTTTGCGCTCGTGCAGCCTGTTGCGCACTAACTTCTGGGATCACCTGTGATGTAGCCAAGCGGGTCAATGGATTGATTCGCAGATCCAAGAAAGCAGTTGTTTTACCTCTTTATGACTACTTGATCGTCTGCGATTTGGATTATTGCTCTGATATGAAGTCCTGGTGCCGCTAGATTTGTAGGACCCAGACGACCTCGAGCTTGAAGACTTGGACGACGAGTATGATTTGGTCTTTTCGGGATATCGATAGTTTTCCGGCTTGCTGTCAACATGTCGTCGATCTTGTGAAGGAAAGCGACGAAGCACATGTTGTTCTGTCCAGCCTCACAGTAGCTTGTCAAATATATGGGAAGACTTTTGATGCAATCGGTAGACTCCCGAGCTTGAATGTGCTCGTATATGGCCCAAGTACCGTGTCCACGTCATACAGTGATCATCCCACCTCGATATGCGAGACGCGGTAGCAAGAAGACTCGGTCGCACGAACCACCGCCTTTATACAGCCTTGTGCGCTTGCCAGACACCACTACGCGCAGATAAGGTACTGGCTGCGCAAGCACAGCCAGAAGCACACCATTCCCGGTCTGAAGCTCTGAACTCACTTCCTCCCACCAGGCGTGAGCTTTTCGAGCAATCCGGTGCCAGTTCCTTTGCCTTTGCGGCCAGCGACTTCCGTCGCATCCGTAGTATGGACCTTGTTGGCCTTGTTCATCTCGAGATTGTTCTCCATTTTACCTGCCTCGTGTTCTGTATTTCTGGATGCAGTTGAGCGATCAACCTTTGGGCCTGGACCGATAATTAGAGGCTTGCGAGACGTGGGGAGCGCGTTGGCTTACCACCCTCAGAGGAAGCCACAGCCTCTGCGCTTCGCTGCTCAGCCATGACAGGGTTCATGTGTTATTGTAGGATGCACCGGGCGCTGCCGTCCACGTTTTCCGAATTGTCAGGCTCGTCAGGCTCGTGAAACCCGCTAGATCGAAGGTATTGGAGGCGGGGTTTGCGAATGCACGTGTGTGAAACGCTAAGCGACGCCGCATTTGTCGAAGTCAAAGCATCGAATTCCAGGTTATCAATAAATATGAACTTTGGCATCGACATATTCCAGCTATCAACACGGCAGGATGGCGGACCAAAGAAGACCCAAGCAGGAACCTCTGGACGAGAAAATACACCTTCGACCGGAAGTCATCGATTGGTGGCTGTCTGGTCAACATGAATTCCCGAACCCTCACTTTCCGAATGATGACCGGATCATGCACCAGTACTTCCGGGAGTTACCAGATCCCAGCCCATTCGATCACACGTCCAATAATGGCGTTCTGTTCAAGCAAGCCGAGTCCAATCTTGAGCCATGGCGACTCGTGCACGACCGCAAGGCTTTCGAGGCGCAGTTGCGCAAGTTGAGAGGCTCAGAGTATGTGATTGTGGGCGAACCCCAACAGATCCCTAATGAGCCATCTGGTACCAAGAATGGCATGTGGGTCTTCCGCAAGCAGGATCGCGCTGGCAACAGGTCGTCTGATGGAGAGTATAAGGAGGTTGAAACGTTAGGGACCTACTACTTCATTGGTCATCAGGGCTTTCAAGCACCCAGTGTTCTGGACGTGGTGGAGAACCGCATCCTGAATGCGACCACGAGCTTGAACAAGGTGTTCGACATGGCCAAGAAGCTGCCGAGTTTCTCACCTACGACGGGATATACTTACGAGGTGGAGACAAAGAAAGCTACCCCCGCGAGCGGATCGACGGCCGGCTCGCCAGTCAGATCGAGGGAAGGCAGTATAGCCCCAGGCGTTGAGTCACAGTCACTACGCTCCGGCTCCGCCGCACCCGGGAGCCAAGTGAGCAGCACATCCCAAGCTGACGATGGCGGTCTGCTCTGGCAAAGTCTCAATATGGCCATGTCTTACGCAGATGATTACATCGACGAGAACCCACTGGAAGGCGAGCCAGGTAGGTTCAAATACGCTACGAGCAAGTCGGCTATCCAGAGGAAGCGTGAGGAAGAAGAGGCTGCTGCTAAGAAGGCTCGCGAGCAAAAGGAGGCTGCGTCGCGAGTGGTCAGTGCTAAGCCAAGCCCTCTGCCGGCGAAAGCACCCTCTCCGCCGGCAATATTCACTGACGCGAAGACTGGCAAGTCTGAGAAGAAGCGGAAGGATGAGAAAAAGCAGAGGAGGAAGAGTCGCCCGAACGCTACGACTCCTGCCACGCCTGCTAGCAGTGGGCCGCCGCTGCCGCCGCCTGCAGGGTGAGGTCCGGACTAGATCTGGTTGATCATCGTGACATTTGAGTCAGTAGACGACCCAATGTCCATCGTTCTTGCACCATCGATACTGCGGGTCATCGAGCCCTACAAAGCAGAAGAATCTCAAGGAGAATCATCGAAGTCGTACCACGCAACATACAGAGACTGCGGTACCAGCCCATTGCCTGCAGGGAGAATTCGCAAGATCAGCGTGCTAGCTAGTCTTGCAAAGTCTCCGGCTCTGAAAGTACCAA
This sequence comes from Teratosphaeria zuluensis, assembly GCA_007113905.1. Lineage (NCBI taxonomy): Eukaryota > Fungi > Ascomycota > Dothideomycetes > Mycosphaerellales > Teratosphaeriaceae > Teratosphaeria > Teratosphaeria zuluensis. The sequence goes on from VCMQ01000033.1 coordinate 26,775, forward strand.
ACTGCACATTGCGCAGTAGCAGCCAGAATAACACACAACGCATGGAAGTTGGTTGAGCGACATCGATAGTGACGGGAAGGGATGTAGCGCTTGACAGTAATGCTCCAGGCTTGATTGTGTACATATCTACATAACCGTCTAGCTATCCACCAGCCAATGACCCATGTTTTCGGTCTCATACTCGTCATACACCCTCCCACTTGGCCTCCTCTGCAGCCATGCTTCGTGCGACGTCGTTGGAGGCGCCAGACTTGGCATGCCAAGTCCTCCAGACATGGATAAGGTCCTTAACACACCCGCAGAGTCCGTGATACTGAGTCTTGGACCACACGGAAAGGAGTCGGTCGTGAATACGGTGAAGCCGGCTGGAGTCTCCGTCGGTAAAGGAAGCGTCTGGACATTAAGTTCATAGCCCATCAGGCCTTCCATCTTGGCCATCAGGGGCTTGAGGTAGCGTGACTCCTTGCCACGAATGCTGGAAAGGCGTTGAGTGATCATGTTGAGGTATTGTTTGCCTTCGATGAAAGTGGAGGATGTATCGCCAGCGGTGCAGCGAAGTACATCGGCTAGGCATCCACCGATGTCCGCGAGCTTTTGTTCCTGCACATGGCATCAGCTTGAGCTACCTTCATTGAAAAGATCGTGGCACGTCAAAGTTGCGAGCTTCAAGCATCCGGCTGCCTGTTGACGTGACATAGTTCATGCGATGGTGATGTGATCGATTTGATCGATAATATTCGCACCGGCTGTCGCAAGGACGCAATTGAACTCAGGGTGCCAACTTACCATGCCGATACCATGTGAATCCAATGCCAACGCGTTGGCTCCGGAGGTGATCTCCACGACCCTACGTGCAAGCTCAATTGGGTAGTCCAGCCGCATGCCGCCACCGCCCTCGCGCCATATCAAACCGTTGCTAACACCCATCTGCCAGGCTAATACGTGTAGCCATTCCCTCGTCACAGAGATGTCTAGCCGCTGCGTTTCGCTCGCATTTGCGTCGAACACCACGGCAGCCGCGTCCAGAGCCTTTTGCGTCTCTGCCAGCCACGCCTCATTGCACAGTGATTGCCGTCTAGATCCTCGCCAAGCGGACACGAAGCTGTCATCCACCGCGGAGAACAGGTTCGCAAGATTCACAAAACCGTTGAGAAGGTGCGGATCCTCGCTTTCGAATGCCGAAGGTAACTCCACGCTGACATGGAGACGTGCGTGCTTTCGCCGCTGGACGGCGTATGCTCTCTCGGTGATGAACAACAGCCAATACAACCTCCGTAGCCACTGCGCATCCACATGATCCAGCTTAGCGTACGCCTGCTCATCGTCCAAATTCATGTTCTCAGCTAAGGTGATACTTTCTTGCAGGTAGAACCAAGCTTTTTCATGCCGTTCGTGATTTCCATGATATGCGAAAATGAAGAACGAAGTCATCACTGACAAGGCAGACGCATGCTCGACAAAGTCGAATGCTGTTCGCTCACGAAGGCATTCTTGAGTAAAGAGCTCATCCGTGGCGATGCTTGGGTGGATTGGGCCTGGCTGAGGTATCGACGTATCTAGCTGTACGATCGTGGCCGCGCAAATGGCGCAGATGAAGCAGTACATTTCACTGCTCCAGGCTGTAGTCTCAACGTACAAAGCTGGGTCAGCAAAGTAGTGGCGATCTATTACCGGCATAATTGGGAACATATGGTCAAAGAACAGGCGGACGTATGGAAGAAATCTGCTTCCGTCTACGCGTTGATTTTTGTGGATCGAATTGACATTCGATGCAGTTTGATCTTCCGACCCTGAGGCCCAAGGATTCTGCTGCGATCCGTCTCGACACGAAGAGGGGATGGCGAGTGGTGGCATGTGATGACGCTGCATGCTCGGATCCTGGCACAGGTGCTGTTCTGGCACCATACTCGTCGGTGCACATTGGTCGTGCTGCGGCTTTGTCCGGTGCTCAGGACATTGTGTTGTACTCCGCGACGACGTTGCTAAGTTCCAATCCCAAGTGCCGAATTCGGATTGATCTGCACTGCTTGGGGCTGTACTCTGATCATTAGTAGAGTCGTCTATTCGGCGCAGGGCCTGCAGGACTCTTGCACTGCGCAAGCCCTTTGGTCCCTTCTTCTTCGGTGGCTGAAGGTATAGGCAACGTAGAGAAGCCTTCGTGCAAGGACTGCAAGGTTCTGATCCATCGCACTTCACTTTGCGCTTTCTGCAGCAGTCGCATGCTCGACGCAAAGGTTTCGGGCCGTCAATGGTGGCGACTTTGGTCACTCTCGAGGGTGTGGCAGCCATGGCGGCATCAGGCTGGTGTTTTTCATGCTGTGCACCTATCGCCATCCCACTTGCAGCGATACCGCCTCCTCTCTGTGTGAAGTTTATAGGCGTGACTGGGGTTCCGTTTCGAGCCCATGCCCTCTGCAGAAGTGATTTTTGGTCAAGACCACTGGCTTCTATTAATTATTCTGCTGCATTGCAAGATGTGAGGCGAAAATGGCACAGAGTCAAGTTTGACGGGAACAGGAAGCTTCAGACATGCATGAGAAGCGGGGTGCAAGCGCGGCTCAGCAGTCCTGCAGCATGACCACAAAGGAGTGGACGCATCTTGGCTAGCGGAAGACTGCAGAACTCGCTGAACAAACGTCCCAGTGTGCGATCAGGCATGTCCACTTACTGGAAGCGCTACTGGAGAACGACTATTGCTCAAGCCGCGTCCGGATCGTCCAGGTCCAGAGAGCTCAAATGGACAGTGCGAGGGACGCGAAGGTATGTTTGGCCGGGAATCGTATCATTGAGCGACAACCAGGGTCACGTCATAAGTCGGCATTCATGAATGCCCTCCAATGGGGCTGTTCATCTTCGAGACTGCAAGAACGCTTACTGTTGAGCCATCTCTTCGCCTCTCTCGATATCGACAGCACTGCTGCAGTCAACAAAATCCTCAAGCTCTTCGCTGACGGTCTTCAACTTCTCCTTGACAGTGGTCACAGCCTCAGACCCAACAATATGCCTGGCGGGAGGATTGTCGTGTCCGCCGATGGCAGCAACGGCGTGCACTGTCTCTGCGACCAACCGATCCTTCATAGCTCTTGTCAAGGGAGGATAGAGGCTTGTCACTTCGTTCTTATGCAACTGATCGCCCAGGGTAGGTTCAGGGACGCCTTCGAGACGGTCAAGCAGGCCCGACAGCACGTTGCGAGCCAGCGGCGCAGGATTGTTTTCCTCAGAGTATGCGCTCATGGGCGGTGCACTCGTAAGCTTGTGTGTGAGCACGTTGACTTCCATGTTCGGCTGAACAATGCTGAGTTTGATGTTGAACGGAGCGATCTCATATGCGAGACTGTCACAATAGCCTTCAATGGCCCACTGTGAAGCACAATACATGCTCAGTCCGGGCGTACCAAGATGACCGGTGATTGCTGTAAGTAGCACGATGTGGCCATTCTTCTTCTCCCTGAAAATTGGCAACGTGGCTTTGATCACATTGACAGGTCCGAAGAAGTTCGTGTCGAATTGTTCATGGACCATAGTCAAGGTTCTCGTGCTCTGACCAAGCTCTTCCACTGTCCCGATGACGACTTCGGAGTGACAGACCAGCAGGATGTCGATCCTGCCGAAGCTCTGGACAGCCTCTGCGACAGCAGATTGGCATTGCCCCGTAATTCGCACGTCCAACGCGACGACCCTGAGTCTTGCTCGCCATGTCTCCTTGTCTTGATGCGTGCCGACCTCTTCCAAGAAATCCTTGAAGTCTGCTGAGCGATCCTCATGCTTCTCAAACTCCACAGGCAGGACCCCAGCAGTCACATAATCCCCATGGCCGAGTAAGTGCCGGCACATACTGATGCCCATCGGGCTGTTCGCGCACGTAAGAAACCATACCCGAGGCGCATTGTGGGTAGGGAACTTTGGGTCGCGAGGTTGTTTGGCTTCGTGAGTGCCAGACATCGTAAGCGCTCCGATCAGCGCAGGAGTTTATAAGAACTTTCCCGCCTACAATTCAGCACCCCTCTTCTCCATCTGGCATGCCCTCCGACAATACCGCCGTAAGATGCAAGGTACGCGAGGAGCTCACGAATTGAGTTGGGAAGATTTGCGCGGAGCCGCGATGTGGCTAGTGCGAGCAATGCCGGCCGGCAGTCATTTCGCTCCTTCAACACCGCATCGCATGCACGTCCGCAAGTCCACATCAACCCGAAAATTGTGATTGCATCTGTTACGGGGTTGATGATCCATGTATAGTCGCTGACCGAGGCATATAACGCTAAGCTATGCGGGTAGAAGCGGCCGAACAATGGGTAGAATGGATTAGGTTCGGCGACCATGAAATTTTGCCCATACATAGCCATCCTCTTCTTCTCCACCAACATGCATTTCCTCAAGAAGCTGACATTAGGATATCAACAGCCGGCAACACACCTGATCTGGTCCTATAGCTTGGATGCCGCAAGGCCGCATTCTTTACCTGGACGCCCACGATTCGTTCTCGAATAACATCGTGAGCCTTCTCGAAGGAAGCCTTCCAGTCGCAGTTGAGGTCATCCGCATCGATGACCCGCGCTTCGTCTTCAACGACGATGCCTTCGTGAGCTTTCTCAACAAGTTCGATGCCGTTGTCGCCGGCCCTGGACCAGGCCATCCTGAGAATAAAGACGACGTCGGTCTGATTGGCAAGTTGTGGTCTTTACCAATAGAGCAGACCGTGCCTGTGCTCGGAATCTGCTTAGGATTCCAAAGCCTTGCTTTAGCTTTTGGTGCCGAGATCAAACGACTCAAGGAGCCTCGACATGGTCTCATCAAATCAGTCGAGCATTGTGCGCGAAACATATTTGCTCAGGTGGACGACTTGCAAGTGACTCAGTATCACTCTTTGCAAGCAGTGCTTGGCCAACAAAGGGCACCCAACAGAAATCTTTGGGACACTGTCGCCTGCTGTCCTAGCCTTGTCCCGTTGGCGTGGGATCTCAGTGATGCTGGTAATGGTCCAATCCTGATGGCGGTGCGCCACATCTATCTCCCATTCTGGGGCGTGCAATTCCACCCAGAATCTATCTGCTCAGCATCAGGGCTGAATATCGTACGGACATGGTGGCGCGAAGCAAGCTCATGGCTCGTCAGCAACAAGCGTCAGCTGCCCCGAAGCCGCCAGGACTCTGGCCGCGCTTCGTTCGATGCGCTGCCAGTTACTCCAGACCCACCGGCAGCTTGCCATGTTGTGTACAGAGCCGTCAAACTATCAACGAATGCTGACACGAGGACAATACTGGAGCTGATTCGAGAAGACAAACGATTTGAGCCCATACTGCTGGAGTCCGGCTGCCGCAGGGGCAAGCCTCTCAATCCCGAAACTGGTCGCTTCAGCATCTTTGCAGTGCATGATAGGACTTCGACCCATGTGCGCTGGAGTGCAAGCGATCAGCGCCTGGAGAAGATGACGTCGGATGGTGTTGTTACGCAGCGCGACGCATCAGTGTCTGAAGTGTACTGCCTCCTCGAACAATTGGCTGCGCAAAGGAGGGCCGTTGATGGCAAGTCAGACGTACCATTTTGGGGAGGCTTTGTCGGCTTTGCCTCCTACGAAGCTGGGCTCAAGACCATTGCGGTCCAAGCAGCAAATCGCCATCGACCTGACATATGGTTTGTGTTCGTCGAGAGGTCTTTGGTGATAGATCATCTGACGCATACTATCTATATACAAAGCATTCGGGAAGGAGACGATGACTGGGTGATCGCCACAGAAAAGAAGCTGTGCAATGAACCAGCCCCAGAGACGTCCGCGCCCAGTCCTTCGGCAGGCGCTATTCTCTCCGAGCCCACCAGAGCTGATTATTGTCGCAAAGTCCATGAATGTCAAGAACACCTACGAGCAGGATCATCATATGAGCTGTGCCTGACGGACCAGACTCTAATCCAAAACGACTCTTCACCTTGGACATTGTATCAGAAGATTCGCAGGACCAACCCAGCACCTTTTGGCGTCTACATGCGCCTTGCAGGTCATAATCATGGTGTCGACGTAGTCGGCAGCAGCCCCGAACGCTTCCTCTCATGGTCGAGAGACGCAGTCTGCCAGTTCCGGCCCATCAAAGGCACGGTAAAGAAGGCGGCAGACATGACCAGAAGAAAGGCCGAAGAGCTGCTCAATTGCGAGAAGGAGCGAGCAGAGAATTTGATGATCGTTGACCTCATTAGGCATGATCTGCATGGCGTGGAAGGGTAAGAGAATTCGATCAGTGCGAACATCGAGTAGGTGGCTAATTCTCACCAGTGTTAAGAGTGTCCACGTCCCAAAACTTATGGTCGTGGAAGAGTATGAAACAGTCTACCAGCTCGTCTCTGTCATTGAAGGCAATCTCAGTGCCTCCAATTCCCGCATCGCTGCCCTATCGCAGTCGATGCCTCCAGGATCCATGACCGGGGCGCCAAAGAAGCGATCTTGTGAGCTCTTGCAGGAGCTGGAAAACCATGAGCCGCGAGGCTTGTATAGTGGCGTGATCGGCTACCTCGACGTCGGTGGCGGCGCTGACTTTTCTGTTGTCATTCGCACTGCATTCAAGTGGGACGACGAGGACGTTTGGAGGGTCGGAGCTGGTGGAGCTATCACTGCGTTGAGTGAGGCGGAGGCCGAGTGGCAGGAAATGTTGGCGAAAAGGGAGAGGCTGTTGAATGTCTTCGCACCTGGAGGTGACACGGCGCTGCCTTAGAAGTGCAGAGTCTGGAATCAATTGATCGTTCGATCTACGATAGTCATGAGGCCTCATAGGATCTCCCGTATAGAATCGGGCTACAAGGCAGCTTCCAAGCTGGTTGCGCAGCACTTCGCACTGGCACAATATCGCTTGGCTCACGCAGCGAAACTGACCCAGCACGATGCTCTAAAATGTCCTCTTCTTTGCCGCTTCGCAATAATGCCTCGATGCCTCAATCCACCAACGCCGTCGCTAAATCCGCAATGCTTGAAATTCCTTCCGCGTCACACCGGATACTCTTCTTACACCCGACTAGGCGACAGCGGCCTATTGAAACCACCAACCCGATTCATATACTGCCGATACTCTGCCTTCTTGACCTTGTTCACGCCGTAATTCTTGTCATTTCCAGGCACCTTCGTGTTCTTCGTCGTCCGGAACTTGTCAAAGCCCATGACCCTCGCCATGAATGCCTCGTCGTCCTCGTCCTCCGCCTGCACGTACTTTACAGCCTCCACCTTTTGCTGCTGTTGCTGCTTGGGACCTCGCGGGGGCGGACCGCGGGGTGCGGGGGGGCCTCCTGCTCTTCGCGGTGGAGGTGAGCGACCGCGAGCTGGTGGAGGACCTCGCTGGCGGTAGGGAGAGCGTTGGCGGGTACGGTCGTCACGGTCACGGCGGGGTGGGGAGCGCGATCTGCGGTCTGGAGGGGAAATTATTAGCATGCGCCGGGAAGGTTGGTGAAAGGAAAGGCCGCGTACCGTATCTGGGCCTCACGTCGCGGTCGTCTATGCGCTTTGCGCCGCCTCTCCGATCGTCGCGGTCCATGTTGGTGGAGTAAGTGCACGCTAGATATGTTTGCAAGGGTGAAGGTTTCATCGGAAGGTTGATATGTTGCGAGTCATGCAGCCCGGCATGAAGCAACGGACCGGAACAACATACGCTCCGGGATTTGCCTCTATTTACATGCAATTTTCGTGCGTCCCACTTGACAATAGGCGAGAAGACTTCCACCTTCGATAGCAGAGCGACTTGTTCGAGCCGATGTCTGAAACCCAACAGTCTGCCTGTAAGCCCCCTGAGAATGCCATGTACCCTTACGAGCCGCCTTCCATCTCAGAGCTCAGGTCCGAGCCCGAGCCATCCCCTTGCTGCAGGCATAGCAGTGTCATTTTGGCTCCAGCGTGCAAATCTCTACCTCAGCCAGATCAAACCGCTGAGCTCCAGACTTAGATCTCATCCTCCTCCTCATCAAAGTCATCTTCACTTCCCATGTCATATAAAATTCTCCCGCCCTCCAGCCCATCTTGCCCTTTCGTCTGCGCATCATAATACGGCAAATTAACGTTCGCTCGGTCCCTCTTCTGTTGCTCAGACAAATTCAGGTCGAAGGTGCTTTGCACTAAGCCTTCTTCATCCGCAGCAGTGGCATCCTGCTCTGGCTTGACTTCCTGAAATTGCGCATGATCCGACAGCAGCATTATCTGCTGAATGCCTGAAGAATTTTGGCGGTCAATCGGCAAAGGAAGGTAATACTTCTCCTTTATCGTCCTGCCAGTCTTCCTTCGATGCTCCATGTGCACCACCAAGCCCTTTCTACTATTCGCGCCCAGACCTTGCACAACACCTTCGATGTCCTCACTGAGTCCAAACGTAGGGTCAACGTATCTGCGGTTCCTAGCTGCTTTGACTAAAACGGCATTCTTGATCGAGTCTAGCTGGAAAATTGTTGTCGCTGAGTATCGTAAGCTGGTAAGTGGATCAGGGCTATATGGGAGCATAGCCTCCGCTTTGATCGGCAACGGGACGTCCGTATGATAGACCGCGACAACGGAAGTCTCTGGGCTCAGGAAGCTGGCCAGCAAAGCCGGGAGCTGGGCATATGTGTCGGGCCTGGATGCCAGATGATTCAGGCTATCTATTATGAGGAGGATACCTGAACTCACGTCAGCAAGCACAACATGTAGATGTTGATGTGCAGGAGTGCGCATACTCGAAGGCTGCTTCGATGCACTTTCGAGTTTTTCCTGCTGAATTGAGAAGACTCGTGAGCCATCCCATTCTTTGATCTTATGATCGAGGTAGTCTTGGACTTCCTTGACCCAGCTTTGCGAGTCCTTGCCGCCAGTCTTCCACGCCTCGAAGAGCTTGTCAACACCTGCTGGTGCTTTCAACGTTGTAAAGCTGACGAAAACGATGTGATGGCGGGCTTTTGCTTCCTTCTTTCTCTGCAACATCTATCAGCACTTGCCTGACCAGTCTGGGTTCAACTCCGATGTTTGCATACATTGGACCGTCTTATATACTCGTCTATCAGTGGTTTAGCAGACTGCTCGAGGGTGTCGAGGATCAATGTAAATGGCGAGGATTCTTGGCCAAGAATTGCATCGATCAGATGTAAATTGTGCAGCCTGCGCTGCTCTTTGACGCGTGCCGCTGGCGCAGGCATTGTTGATTTAATATGATGCCCATGGGCAAGAATCCAGCTGGAGAGTCTGCATCTCGAACAAATCGAAGACTGGAACTGAGAAACGATGGAGGTGCAAACTTGAGGAAGCTCGGGCCACAGAATCATGACTTGGGAAGGAGCGCGAGACCCGCTGCCAGTATGGTATAGGTGCAACCTTGAAACATTACACAGTGATGATAGAAGTGCTCAACCAACTTGGTGGTTCAACAAGCAATGGCATGCTACGGTCTGTCTGACGCAGAAGAGATTACTGGTGTCTTCTAGCGTATGAAGACTTCTACCATTGCCAAGAAGCCTTAGGCAGTATTTATATTAAGTCTGCTGAAGCATTCCAAACCCTCAGAATGAAGATCACGAAGATAGCATCGCCCTCTTCGCCTTGACATTGGCTTTGCTCACTACAATCTCGCTACCATTGCCATCCCCACCACGCTCCTCGTCAACCAGGCCATCCAGCTCCGCGCCGCCTGTGTCCGGCGTCTCATTCTCCTCATCTTCAATCCGCCCCCATTGCTCTTTTCTGGCAGCCTCTTTCCACTCATCGTATTTCCCCTCCTCGTATTTCCCCTCCAATCGTTCTCTGCCGGCTGCCAGCGCCTCGTTCCTCCATTTCGCGGTCTCGTACCCATTCTTCAGCTCCTCCTGCCATAGCTGCAACTCTTCTATAATTATGCTGCCGTATTTACTTTCCAGAGGGTTGACGCCCGGATCATGGGGTCCATCGCCGTCACTTTGATTCGGTGCAGGGAGTAGTGAGTACAGATGCTGGCGAGTGGTGAATGGAAGAGCAGACCAGGCTTGTGGCTGCGTGAGTAAGACCTTGGATATGTCAGCATCCAGTCGGCCATTGTTGCTGATCTTGAGGCATGCTCACGGTCAAGTCCACCTTGCCGACTTTTGAATTGGTTGCTGTGATGAGCCGCTTGTTCTTCTTATCCATAGTGAGCTTCTGCCTCTTGGACGGTCGCCCGTCCTCTTCCGCTAGCTGCTCATTCTCTCTCTGCTGATTTTGTCCCTCTTGAACTGTTAGCTCTTGTTCAGCTTCCAATCCCGCTTCTGTCTCGGGGCCGGCGTCAGGTATTTGCGTTTGTGCCATGGTCTTATCGCATGCAGGTAGACAGTCGTAAAGGTGAGGCCCAATCTGCACGTGTATCGAGGCCACTGCACGCAGTCGGTGATCAGTACAACTTTGAGCATGTGAAGTTCGAATATTGAATACGACATATGTATCGTGAGCCAAAGAGCAGTGACTACAAGAAAGGAGCCACGGCACGCCGCGAAGGAGAGGTTTTGAGAACGCGAGTGGTAACCAGAAGCGTTTTTTGGCCAGTCCACTTACCTGCAGCCTGCCGGTCTGTGTTGCTGGTGGCTTAGGACTACGCAAGGACAATGCTGGGCCCTCTAGCTTTACGGAGGTCAATTGCTTGTGAAAGCATGGGTGTCACAGAGCCCTTGTCCTCGACAGCCTGGAGCTCGAGATCTTCAGCCTGAGCGAAATTGTGTGAGACAGTATGAACCTTTGCCAGTTGTGATCGTAATGAACCTGGCTCTATGTTGAAGTAGATGAGCTGTTTTTCGCACTGGTCGAAGTAAGGCGCCCTCAGCCAGTCTTCAGTGCCTCGAGCTTGAGAAGTTGTTGTTGCCTGAATTACTCAGCTCATACAACTGGTAGCTGCTGTCAATGCGTGAGAGAAAGTGTCCTCTTTGGTGAAGCTTGTGTCTTGCCTGCCGCATTCATTCGGCTTCTCTCCCGGACTCCCATTACAACTTCCACCACTGCACCCACGATTCCCAAGTCGCTGGGCACACTGCAGCACTTCAAGCGAGGCCCTAGTCCGTCGTCGCTATGATATACACAACGCAGATCGTCCGCTTGGACGGTAGGTCACCCAGTGTACGCTCAAGCGCTGACCATGCTGACATTCCTCGCCGGCATAGGCCTCATACTGGTCGCCTCAGTGGACGACCAGCAGATACAAGAGCTCGGCGAGCTCAAGCAGCAGATTCGGACCATAATCAAGAAGATCACACCCCAAAGTGAGCCGCGAGCCTCAATAGAGAGCAACAAGTACACCATGCAGTACGCTTCCACCCATTACGCGCAGCACAAAAGCAAGCAGCACCACGTTGCGCTCAGGCTAACAGCGCCCAAACAGCTACGTCCTCAATGACCAGCTCTGCTATATAGCAATCACAGAGCATTCTTACCCGAAGAAGCTCGCCCTCACGTTCCTCGAGGATATTCGCGCCGAATTTCAAACTTCATACTCCCGCGACGACTACCTGAATCCCCAACTCCGACCTTACCAGTACTCGGAGTTCGAACGGTTCATTGAGCGTTCGAAGAAGACATACCAGGACAGTAGAGCAACAGACAATTTGAGCAGGTTGAACGACGAGCTCAAAGACGTAACGCAGGTCATGACGAAGAACATCGAAGACCTGCTATACAGAGGTGACAGTCTGGAGAAGATGGGCGATATGAGCAGTAGGCTGCGAGAAGACAGTGCCAAATACAAGCGTGCGGCGGTGAGAATCAACTGGGAATTGCTGCTCAAGCAATATGGGCCATTCGGCGCTTTGGGCCTGATCATACTTATCCTGCTCGTCTGGAGATTCTGGTAGACGGTATTTGGGCCTTGAACGTGTAAATGCTGAGCTGTGGCATAGCGCTGGCGCATAAAATGGACAGGATGGCAAGGGTGCCAAAAGGCCTTGGATGTAATAAAAGCTTGGATCAGAGATACCCCAACGGACCATAGAGTGGCTCCCGAATACGATGACTTGTAAACCCAGCCCGAACCTTAGCCTTCGTGCGGGGTGCCCGGTGCCTTCAGGAGTGTTCACTTAACCGAACGCCTTCTATCGACGTCGCTGCAAAGCGCGGCGAGCGATTGAAGAGTATTCCGGCTTTACTGAATTGTCAGCCCGTGCGGCTATGGGTTGACGACATCGGCCGCACAATCCAGTGCTACGAGTATCGTCTCGCGGCACAGTACAACAATGGGCTGCCTCGGATGCCTGCAGTGCACCCGCCATAGTTTTTGGAGCGTCAGACGTTGCAAATATCGCGGATATCGAAAGCCTCATATTTGTTGCGGCCATCAAGCTTTCACAGCATTGAAGATGACGAGCTGGAACCATGTCTTGGCTCTCTCATCGCCTGATCAAGCTTACGCAATGGACGCGAACAACGTCCACATACTTGCCGGCCAGTGGCTCACGGCAGATTGCAGTATTCGCTTAGACCGAGCGGGACTGCAGTGAAGGATGTAAGCTTGACGGCGCGGAAATTCACTGCAAATGGTGTGTTGGTCATAATCTTTCGAAAATAAATCTGATTCTCAAAGCCAGCTGGAGACTGATGTGGTGTAAACCACAAAGACTGGCATGTATGCTGGGCAGGATCTCTTCCATGTCCAAGTGCTTTGCATTCTTCGCGACCTCTAAGTCCATCATCTCGACCTCTGCGCCTTTTGTCATCAAGCTAGACAACGGAATAAGCAGATCCCGACAGGCAGTGCTGTCTATTTCGCTTCGCTTTCACGGATGGTCCGTAACATGCGTTTGGTGCATTGACTACCAGCCTGCGCTTGAGGTCCTCCAGAGCACCGGTGTGACCATATGTCAGAGCCGAGGCGGCGACCACCAATCCTGGATGCGAAAATGTCGACCGTTGGTTCGACAGGTCGCCACGGAGACGGGAAGACTGGAAGCAAAAGGATGCCTCGCGCTCAGATATGCGACGATCGTAGATGCCAGCACCATGCAAGCAGGAGACCGGTCCTAGATGAATGTTGGTATTTAGCGGTCGAGGAGACGATATGGGAGTCAAGGTGTTGCGCAGCCTCGAGATAGCTGGTGGCATGTCATGCTCCAAAGGATTTGTACTCTCACGGACAGCCAAGGCTGAAAGGCTTTCGAGCAGCCCGTTGAGAAGAAGAGCACCAATATGTCGGCCATAACGGTCAAGAGAATGGTCTCGGCATTCCTGAGAGCACGCACCTTGCCTCCAGTTGGCTTGATGTCCGGATCGAGACTCAGTCATTTCCGTGCTTCATGCTTCGTCACGAGAGCGAGCGCTGCTGATGCCGTCCACACCATCATCGGCTGCTGGTCCGGACAAGAGACTCAAGAACCAGGGAAGCCCGGGCGTACTGCTTGGCCGTCTTGGTCCTGTTCTTCTAATGAAGATCGCGAGCGAGCCTGTCCAGACGCTCGTAATTGAGCTTCGCAGCCTTGGCCAGCTTGGTGAGATACTCGCTGAAATACTGCTCGGCCGTTCTGAACCTGTCCTCCTGGTGGCGACAAGCAAACTTGACCGGATGCAGCGACGCAAGATCGAGAGACGTCCTCCGTGGCGTCGTTGGCCCACTGACTGTACTCCAAGACACCTTGCTTGGGGTCATGGACTGTGTCTTCTCCGAAAGACTCGATTGAGTTGCCGCACTTCGTCGCGCGAGCGAGCTGTCCCGATGCGGTGCGCGCCATCGTCAAAGGTGATTGTTGTCATTATTGCACCGAGCTGCCTGCAAGCAGGACCGCTGGTCGTGGGAACAGAGTCCCACGAACCAGGCCATAGCTCAAAAATTGAGCCAAAAAAGTGAGGGAGAATCGAATCTGGTGCACCATTAGCCAGCGCTCAAACTCAAGTGGCGCCGTTCCATTGACCTACCCTGTTTGCCCTGTGGGAGGCTGGTCTCTGCAGTGCAAATGTTTTATGTACCCGAAAACGCACGCCACTGCCAAAGTGCCGACATCATATGAACGCCTGCTGGTGCTGAGCAGTTTATCTGCGCCGGAACGCTCCTGGCAGGTTCGGGCTGTGTCGTCGGATGGCCCGTGGCGAGCAAAAGAAGTGATGGCCCGGAGCCTGCGGTCAACTGCTGCATCATTGCCCTCGCTACGTTTCCATTCAACGCAAGGACCCTCCATTCGGCCTGTCCTCCCAGCTGGCTCTCCTTGCAATCCCTGCTTAGACTTCGACTCGTACAAGCCAAGAGATCATCAAGAGCGGTTTTCGCTGAGTGGTCTGGCTCCGCCATGCACTCTAGGTCCAGATTCTAGACCTTCCAATACGCCTACGAAGCTTTGCGGCGATTTTTTGAGCGCCCAGAAGCCATCGTCAGGTCTATCTGTGCAGCCATCGATAGAGCAGGCCCGGGCTCGTCAGCCTCCAAAGATGTTATAGGAAACGGCAACGAGCAGAACGCCGCCACAGATTGATCAGGCGTATGCTCAAGGCAGCTTGCTATGGCGGCAGCCTGCGCCGCCGACCGCAACATCTCCTGTTGGTCCTGCAAACCTTCTCTTGTCCTGACCTTGTATCTTGGCTGCCCGACGTGGCGAAGGATGTGCTCAGCTCGGTGGCATGATGAAGCTGTTCGACAGGCGAGACCTTCCCCGCTGCCCGAGAGACCGAAGCCGGTAAACTTAGTGCCGTGCCGTCTGTTCCAACGTGGTTGGTGAAGGGATTTTTCTGAGCTGTTCGAGGCAATTTGGGGGTCAAGGCTATTGTCAACGCTTATGCTTGCACTTGCCGGCGAATATCGCGCGCTCTTCACACTTTGACATCGTATTCCTTGCGGTCGGGCTCGCCATACTGCTTTTGCGCTGGAGGTGCCTCCTCATTGGTTTTGCCAACGCTGAAGATCATCGTCAAAGTATATGTGCACAAAGACAGTGCGGTCGCTGGAGCTATGCTTGTTTGTCATCTCGATCCCTGCGCACGTATAAGCGGCAGTCTTCCCAGTGAGCGCTGCAAAGGCCGATCGTTCGGGAGCTCAGGTGTCGGCGGACCAGATTGAGGCAGTAACAGGCGCTGCATAACATCTTTTCGTCGCGGCAGCTGCAAGCTACGTCGTTGCTGGGTGCAAGAGCGCGATGGCAGTCGTTAGCTGATGACTTTCGTTCAAATCTCGCCTGGCTTGCAGGAAACTTGTGTGCCTGAGCGCTGTAAAGCACAATTCTGCCATTGCAAGTCAGTACGGGATGGCTGAGCGAGTGAGCGGCTTGCTCTCATGAGTCGATGGCTTTCTCGTTGACCTCGTCGGCCGCCAATCTTGATCTGCCCATGGAGTGGCCCATTAGGCCCGTTGGACCACGTTGTAAGGAGTGCGTTGCTCGTTCATGCTGCCCGCTACGGGGGACCAGCTTGGCTCTTGCCTGCCTGTCACTGCGAGCTCTGGTACGGCGTATGTGAGCCGGCCGGAAACAGATTCTTGACAGGAGCGGGCGCTCCTTGCTGCAATATGGCTTTCAGAGCTTCCGAGCGCAGCATCTTGAGGCCCACGATTGGCGTAGCAGGCTTGGAGCAAGATATGACAATTTGTGCCTTGTCAATATCCCGCGTAGATGCTGTCTTCGCTGCCTCCGCAAAGCACTCGCCTGTTGGAGCGATTGTCGTGCCTGTGGCTGTAGGCGCTGCCGTCCACAGTGCTTACTGCTGTCTCCGTGCTTTGTGGTCTTGTTTGCTAGTGCAAGCGAGGAAATGATTGCACGCATCTCACGGCAAGCATTTTACCTATGGGCAACAACGAGGGCAGGCATGCCTGACCGACAGGGGCTGAGAGACTGCCTGAGTTAACAACAGCTCGGCGTTTCGGCAAACGGAGCGCTCTGCCTCGCGGCACTTTATCCACGCAACGCAGCGAATAATTGTAGACGATGATGATGGAGCTTCATCTATGAACTCAGGGCTATCTTCTCATACCATCATTACCTCGCTGGCCCCATTGTAGCTGGAGATGTGGTAATGCAGGTCTACAAGTTGGACGCCGGAGTTCCAGAGCTCGGCAGAATTCGCGGCCCAATGCTCCAGAATATAATCATTTCTAGTTGTCATCGTTCTCGTCAACCACTTGACTGGATTCAGTAGTCAAGTGGTTGACCGTCGAGCCCGCGACGCAAAACCCGCCAACAGAAGCCGCCACTCCCTTGCACTCGCTTTGTTTGATCATTCGTCTAGATGATGCTAATTCGGTCGTGAACAGCTTTGAATCAATCATAAACAGTCTCTGCAATTGCTTCTTGGGAAGCACCGTGGTTCGATTCGAACCCATATAGCGGAGACCCTTCTTTTTTGGTCCTGTTCGCCATATCCGTTGACTTCAACAGAGGTACATTGGTGAGCAGACAGAGACGGGTATGCTGGAGACAGCGAGCATTTATTTTGTGCCCTCGCGACGATTAAGAGGTACAAATTGCCATTGGCGGTTTGTTCCATGGTGGTAGGCATTGTATTATCATCTTGCTTCGAATGCGAAGCCGTGTGGACCCCAATTCGAGCCTATTCCTCCTACTCATCCCAAACGACACCCGACTGGCTCCTAACATCGCTCGCCTCCCCGTGATCACTCTCAGTCGCACAACACACAACACAAACATACACAGAGACGGGCACAATGCCACAACACAAGCAGAAGCCGCGGTTCTAGGGTGCAAGAGCTGCGCAGAACGTCGCCGCCTTTTCCGGGGTATCAAGAATTGGAGTGATGATGCGGTACGAGAAGATGTTGTGTGGATCCTAGATCAAAGGCGCGCAGGCAAAATACCCGGCTGGCTCTACCTTGTCAACACCACCTCGCCAAACAAGGAGGAGCCGAGTGCAAACGCAGAGCAGGCAGAGGAGCAGGCCAATGGGAAGCGCAAGAAGAAGGTAGCACGGCCAAGGGACTTGAGATCAGTGACGGGACCATCGAGACTGTTGGACATGAGCTTCATCCGAAGGGAGACCGCCGACAATGCGTTGATGAAAAAGGTTGCCGCGTCAGGCAAGGACACGGCGGAGGGCCGGTAGAAGGAGAGAGCACGTTGAGTTCCCCGAGCCGATTACACGCTGCTGAACGAATGGTATACGAAAGCTCAAAGAGCAAGCAGAGGCAAGACTTCGCATTGTCACCGGCGACAGAAAACAACACGAAAGATGGGCGGCAGCATCAACATCGACAATTTCGAAAGTCACACATACGATACACTGAAAGCACGGAACAGCCAAGAGCACAGATCGAGAAGCATAGCCTGTGAACAACACATTCGGAACAAACACTTATACCTACGCATTAAGCACTGGTATGTTCCTTTCAAGATGCCCGAGCCACGTGGGCAACGTTCTCTTATATGGCATCCCACTGTTCCACTGCAAATCCTCAATCGCACTGGCCCATTTCACAAGAGCATCTTCACGCCACGCCGTTTGCATCAACGCGAAGCCAAACGGCATACCACTATCACTATGCACACCAGCAGGGATTGTGATCACTGGATACCCAGCCTGCGCTGCGATCTGATAGCTTTGACCGACATCCGGTGGGACAAGAAGAGCATCCAGCTGCGTACCGTTAGGACCCATCGACAAAGCTGCGTCGATGCCACGCTCGCGGCTGGTCGTCTGGCAGAAGTTGAGAGCTTGCCAATATGTCTCGTCCATGACGCCTTTGGTCTGGAGAGAGGCAAGAAATCCGTCTTGGCCAGAATAGAATGCGGGGATACCAAGTGGCCACGGATTACCTCCTTCAGTACCATCATTGGCATAATTGTAAGCTACCAAGTCCTCGAGACTGCGGATACTGGTGTTCTCGAGCTCGGCAAGGTAGTCCCGAATGTTGTTGTAGAAGTCGACTTTGACATAGGTGTACTCGCTTTCATTGGGATAGCCGCGAGTCGCGCCGTAGTCCCAATTCCAATCATCAGGAGAGACGATGGTCTGATGGTCTGGCAACTCGGTGTTGTTGACCACAGTAGCACCGGCTTCCTTGATGAGATCGATGATGGAAAGTAGGACTGCTTGCTGCTCGGCATCTGCGTAAATCCAGAAGCTCTGCCATGGTACGCCAAAAGTGGCGTTCTGCAGGCTGTGGCGGTCGTCAAGGAATTGGGCATATCCGCCGGATGGAGTGTGCCCAACTTGTGCAGAGGTATCATTGTCTCGTGCATCAGGACCGTAGATTGCGTCAAGCACGTACGTCGCATCTCGCACATTTCTGGCGAATGCACCGACCGTATCTTGATGTAACGATTCAGGTATCACACCATCGCGAGAAGTGAGACCAACAGTCGGCTTGATACCGACAATAGCATTTCGCTCCGCCGGATTGATGACGCTACCATCTGTCTCCGTACCAAGAGCAAATACGAATACGTTCGCCGCCACGCCAACAGCCGAACCCGAGCTCGACCCACCAGGATTTACAGTAAGATTGTATGCAGAGCGACATTGACCACCTCGACCAGAGTAGCCTTCGGAGTAGTTGTTACTGCGCATGTCGGCCCACTCACTCAAGGTAGCTTTGCCAAAGAGCAGAGCGCCAGCTTCACGAAGCTTCTTCACAACGTGGGCATCTCTTGGAACAATCGAGCCCTGCAGAGCCCAGCTTCCTGCTGTCGTCTGCATGCGGTCTTTCGAGGCTATGTTGTCTTTGACCATGAATGGGATACCATGAAGAGGACCTCGGACATGCCCAGCTCTGCGTTCGTCATCAAGTGCGGCTGCAATTGTCAAGAAGTCAGGGTTCACTTCCAGGACCGAGTTGATGTACTGGTCAGTCTGCCCTGCTCGTCGCAAGTAGCAGACAGCAAGCTGCTGAGAGGTCAACATCCTATTGGATAAATGACGTTGCAGTTCATCGATAGTCGCTTCCTCGATTTTAATGCCGTGGCATGGCGGCATAGGAAAGAGCTCGGTCGTGTTGGCAGCAACGCCCTGAGGACCATCGTAAGGACTGCTTTGCTGGAGCGTCTGCGAGTGGTTTTCAGTCCCGATGGCGTATCTGTCGAAGTTGATAGCCTCAAACAGATCAGCGAAAGATTGCAAACCAAGAGCGGGCACTGCCCATATCAAGAGGCACGAGCTCGATGGCAGCAACATGCTACGCCCGTTGATATGGTCTTTACAGCAAAGGGTAAGACGAGATGAAGCATCAGACGTGCTAACACCAACCCATAGAGATTAGAGGCTGCCTAAACATGGCTTATGCAATACGCTGTGGCTGAGTCTTGTCGTGGGTCAATGGTTGTACAGCAGAGGTGTAGCTGCCCGAAGAGATCGGACGGCCGTGAGGCATTTTGACGTCAGCGGCGCGCATTGGCCATCTCCACCCACAAAGGTCTTCCAAGCCTGCCACACCGTACTTCGGACGTGCTCTGATCCCGAAGCAACATTGACTGACATCGGAATCGTCAGTGGTGCAGCTGAGGATGCTGCCTCGCCTAAGCCACAACATGCAGGTGGGCCTGTCTCGGCGAGCTGTAATCAGATCATCGGGGAGAAGATGGTCTGGCAGGGGCCTATCATGCTCAGTGTAACCTCACATGGCGCAAAGGGTCTGCTTACTGTGCATGCGACCAAGTCCAAACGGAAATTTCGGCACTCAAGAGGATAAACATGGACTGTCACGCTTGTCGTTGTAAGAGGAGTGGACGTGGTCTGGAACGTTACCGGTGGATAGAATCGTGGTTTTAAAAGACGTGGCTAGCATGTGACAGCACATTGGAAGGATGCATGCGAAGATTACCCACGGTCTACTAGTGGACGTAGAAGCCATTTGATCACATCAAGGTATGTCAGATTTGCATATGCTGCTTCCTGATGAAGCTATGTAGCATCAGTGAGCACAAGTGTACCGCGGATCCATCCACAACACAGAACGAACAAGGCGATCTTGGGACTGGTTGCTGGAGGACGCGGTGGGAGTGTAAGGCACTCTGACGATTCTGGAAGGGCTTGTGACGGTATTACCGGATCTGGACACACGAGTACCTGACCGAAGTGCTAGTGGACTCGACTGGTCCTGGGAAAAAATGTCGCCTTTGCTGTATTAGTCAACAATGTCGGAAGCCAAGCATTGCATCGGCTCAAATGCTGAGACACGAATGTCTTCGCTGGTGAGACAAAGCTTCGAATTTTGCGGTGCACGATTGACGAGCCACCAACCACATGATGTAGACCACCAAACGGCGCCGAGTCTTTGGAAACTTCGCAACCCAGTCTTGACCATTACGGTCTGTGTCTACGGTTACAAGTCGGCAAACACACGCCGGCGACATGCTACGCTAAAATGACAGCATTCGTTCGACCGCTACTGCACAGGTCGTCTGGCGCGCTACCACCTCCACGAGGGTGGTGTCTCAATGGAGGTCAGCTGGATGGTACCTTCGAACAATGTTGATCCTACATCGGACTCTCGTCTTGAGTACAAAGCGCACCATGCTGCCACCTTAAATCCTCAACACCTACATACCCACACCAGGGAGCCGTCGTCCTCACTACGAATCTCCGGGACCAGTCCACCAAACAAGTTTGCACCGGCCATCCCTCTCCAGAGCAGCCCTCGAAGACGCTAAGCGAACCATGGATCTCCAAGCTCTTTCCACGCTCTTGTCTCTTCTCCTCTTCGCTACCACCACACTCGCCTGCGCAGGCTATGGACGCTGCCGATGCTACGACACCAAAACCAACAGTACATCTCCACCCTCAAACCCGGTTCATATCATACTTCCGACTAACCAGTATCGCCACAGCACTCAACTTCACCCTCACCAAATCAGTCTGCAGTGGCACACGTAGCAGAGCCTACTTCGTCGACAACGACGGCTGCCACGCGCCCGACTGGGACATCGACTTCAGCAACTGCGACTGGCGCGTCGCTTGCAACCGGCAATACGGCGAGACAGACCCAAACAGCCATCACTTCGTGGACTATTGCGATGACAAGAAGAATATGGATCACATGAAGAGTCTGCACGACTATCAACTCTGGGATGATGCGGTTGATGTGGATATCAACCACTCGGGGCATGGCCATTGGGACAATGGGGTGTGGGTTAAGGATCCCTAGATGGGGGTGCTACGGGACAGCGGAGGCTGGAAAGGGCCTAGAGAATGGGCCAGATTGGGTCTGTACGATATCATGAATTCACGACACACAGTATCATGTCATTCTACCATGCAGGTTCCGTCGGCTGTTTTAATCATGTTGTGGTGTCATTGCCAAGCAATCCCCGGCTGTGCGACTGTGCACGCCATGAGCCATGGCAACGGTTGATCAGACGCTTGCGCTTCTCCGCTCTGCGCTATCTCGCAGGCACTGAAATATCGAGCTTAACAGCCTTTACTACCGTATGCGAAGCAATGATCGGCTGTCTCAGGCGGATTTATCTGAGACCAGCGTGGAGTAGTGCGCATCATGTGATGACCCTCGTGGCGGCAGGGATCTCTAGTCTTTGATTATTGCGTGCTGCCATCGGTTTGAAGTTGCTATTCGATCCATGGCCTGTCAAATGGCCAGCGTCTTGGCTCAAAATCTTCAATATGTAAGTATGAGCACGCGATTATTGCGTCTGAGCATGCTATGATATGGAGTGGTGTCGGTCTAAGGCAAGGGCTTATTTTTGACTCAGCAAAGCGATGCCGTCTCGAGGGATGAGCTAAGCGGCCAGGCTTGCTCCGGTCGCCACACCAGTCGAGGATGTGCGGTTTAAAATAACTGCTGTAAGTTGTAACGTGCCAGCCCGACATGACGGCACGAACAGAATCCGTTTCCTAGCGTACTCTACGTCAAAGCGCCAGATGCCTACCACGCCGTCCATGCTCAGACTCCCATCATCTCAACTTGCCGTTGCCAGTCCAACCGCGTCTCGGACTGATAGCTCGCAGACAGCCGTGGCAGCTACAACTCATCGTCCCCGACCAATCCCACCAACCTTCTCTCTGCCATCTCTCCTATCTTCTCAACCAAAACATCCCGCTCAAACCTCCGTGCAATCTTCTGTGCTGCCTCCAGCATCTTACCCGTCCGATCCTTCATCAGACCCGCCAACTCCAAAGCCTTCATGCCCCTCTCCTCACCCTCCCGACACTCTGCCGCCAGAAGCTGCAATAGCACTTTGTCAACTTCCCTTTCCAGTATTGGTATCTCGTTCTTCTGAGTTATTGTCGCATTCGTATTGTCAATAAGATCCTGATGCAGAGAATGGAACAGGGAGGTTCGCACGAAGCTTTCTTCGAGACCCCGTTGGTGCGCCGCTTCGTGGTCTTCGTCCTCATCGACATTCTCCGGAGCTGAGGAAATGGGAATCTGGAAGTCGAAGTCGGAGAGGAGTGGGCGAGGGAAGTAGGGGTACTCTTCGCCGCCCTTAAGAATGATGCAGTGGAATTTGTTGTCTGCCACGGCTACTGGCCAGTAAGACTCCTCTTTCTTTCCGCTAGCGAGGCGATCCAAAGTTTTGGTGTCCAGCAGAGGCACCCATTTGGCTTGGCCAGGTGTCCGCCAATGTAGTAGGATCAGAAGTACGCCGTCTGTATCGTAGATGCACGGATCGCCTTTGTCACTGAAGAAGAGCGATCGTAGCTCTATACCTTCAGGCAAAGCCAGAATGTCTTGAGACTGGTATGTCTCGTCGCGCCTGACGTGCTCGATGGTGTACAATAGTTGTGTAACTCCTGATCCTGAGACAGCACCGTTGCCGACTGTCATCACGTAGTCTCTGAAACTTGCGCAGGTAACGGCTGGCATCGACTTCTGCCTGTAGACTTTGAGTGGGACTCCAAAGAGCGAATAGATCCTGACATAGCCCGCAGTCGTAGTCGCCACGATATATGTGTCGCTCAAGCTGATCGAGGTAATGTCTTCACCGGCCGGTAGAGGAGTTCGCCAGTCTGTTCTGGTGGTCCAGGTCTCATGTGGTCGGTAGTACAGCATAGCTCGCTTTCCTGTCTGTCCAGAAGGTGGGCAGGAGAACAGGGCGCCGTTGTTGTTCAGACAGGCTTTGTCGTACTTGTACGGATCAGTAAAATGGAAGTCGCGATGTTCTTGTCTGTCGTAGAACTCGACAGTAACAGTGTGGTGTGTTTCTTGATTGACAGTCCAAACAAAGCCAGTCAGATTGAGACATAGATAGCGTCTGTTACCTTTCCATGGCGTGCTTCCTGGCTGGAACGACTCATGGATTTGAGGCTGCCATGCCGGGATATATGCATTCTGTGCCCTTTTTGCCGGACGGCCAGGTAAAGCACCAGCATTGCGCTTGCCGTAGGGATTTGGCTGCTCAGCATATCCAGCGCCATCATCGTCCTCGATGAAGCCTGCACCACCGTCAGACATCGCATCTGGGTCTGGGCCGAGCAGATCGTCCAGGTAGTCATCTTCTGTGGTATGATGGACCCCATTAGGCTTGTGGCCGTTGGGCATTTGCTTGCGAGCGTTGCCAGAGACTTCCGAAAGTGGATCGCCATTCATTGGCGCAGCCTGCAAAGCAATTTTGAGCTGCCTCGTGTGCTCTTGAGGGACAAAGTCTCCGCGGATGAAGAGCTCGCCGTTATTGTTGGTGTAGGCCAAAATGTTCTCTGTAGGATGCCAGTCCATGGCTAAGATAGTATGCTGAATGTCGTCAAAGTTCTTGATCATGCGCTGGGATCTGGTCTCCCACAGACACAGACCATTCGCAACATCCGCAGTGACCAGAAGGGCACCGTTGTGAGACCATGCAGCTGCACTAAGGTCTGCTCTATGACCACCAGTGAACACTTTTTGGCTTGACCAATCGCTGCGTGCGACCAGCTGGAAGTCTGCAAGATTTGTGAGTGTAAGTTCCGATTGCTATCATGGAGATCAGAGACTCACCTCTGGCAGCAGTAGGAACAGCAAATGCTCTCCCATCCGGATGCCAATGAACCTTCGTGCTTGCCTCGGCATCAGTGTCAATCATTTTGATGAGGCCATCCTTGCGCTTCAGCAAAGCTGGCTGCTCTGAGCTTAGCGAGTAGACGTAGACCATGCCGTCGGTACATGACACAGCCAGCATAGTTCCGCTGACATCAAAGCTGACATGCTTGACAGCTCGTGCCTGCTCCCTCAGATACACGACCTTCTCCATGTCTCTCGTGTTGACGACTTTGACCTCGGTCTCATCACTTGCGACTGCACACCACTCGCCATCTCTGCTAAGAGCCAGATCACGAACGGACAAGGTCGAGCGGGTCAGAATGCCATCCATCTGATTCGTCAGAAGCGAGAATTTGGTGACGCTGCCATCTTCGGCGCCGACCACGAAGAAGTCATTCGTAGCAGCGACAGCAGTGTGATTGTCGGTCGTCACATCGATGATGGCCGGCTCGTCGTCGCTGCCATGTTGAAAGATCCGGTGGGCTCCATTTGCGCCGACCGTGATGAGCTTCCGGCCATTCGGAGTGTATGCCAGGTATGTAGGTCCTGGCGCATGGGCCGGACGGCCTCTAATTCTCGTCGTCATGGTATTGTATCCTGATCTTGCACTTTGGTGTTCGATGTTTCCCTCCTAAATGACTTTACGCGTTTCGCGTCGCGTTGGCGTCAAAATGGAGAGCTGTTTAGTGCGCCAAACCGCCGATATTTTGCAGCCAGAGGGTCGAGCAGAACATTGTCACTGCTGTCTGGAATTGAAGAAGTGGATTGCTGGGGGAAACTACCGGCTGGAAAGATGCCTATATGGCTTCCGCGAGTCCATTTGGTTTGGACTGAGTGATGTCCATGCCATACTGCCAAGAAATGTCTCGTTGGCGGAAGCTCGATAGCAATTGAAAATGCATAAATTTGTCACCGCAGTTTCAGGGTCTTGTTGCAACGGAAGCTCACTTTGCTTTGCGCGAGACAACATCACTTTGCAATTGAACATCACCAACCACCTTCACTCAGATACATCCTCTCAGACATCATACTATCGGAATTGCATCGAACCACGATCAAAACACCTTCTCAACACAAATCGCATCACATCAAATCACACAAGATGTCCAACGACGAGACCAACGGCGTCGAGGCGCAACAGCACTCCGACGTGGAGATGGGCTCGCCAGAGAAGGCTGTTAAGGACAATGTGACCTCGAAGGGCAAGGGCAAAGCTGCTGCGGAGAACCCAGCCGTGGATGAGAGTGAGGAGGAGAGCGAGGAGGAGCAGGTAAGCCAAACAGTCTTTTATTGCTTCACTTCACTAGGCACATGGCATTGTCGCGCTTGGCGGGTCGCGACTGCTTGACACGCAATACATTGACTGATTTCGCGCAAAGGGTGATGGTGAGGTCGAGGAGGCCGATGAGGACAACATGGAGGAGATCGACATGGACAACATCGTTCAGTCCCGTACTCGCGGCAAGAACATCGACTACGCCGAGGCCGCCAAGCAGCTCGAGGATGACGATGAGGACGATGAGGATGATGAGGACTTCGAGGATGATGGCGACGACAAGATGGAGGAATGAACGTGCTCTCGGCGTGATCAATACTCACATTTTCCGCCTCTTGAAACGCGAGCTGCCAGATCTACAGCACCAGCAATTGGCTATGGAGATGCGATCAAGCTTGCAACAAATGAGGCGCCAGGCATAGCGGAATGACGATATGTTATCGAGCCCGACTCGGATCATTCTGGGTCAGCCGGAGACGGATATGTCTCCAGCATTCTCGGAGAGTCCACGTATGTATCAAAAGCGCCGTACAGCGCGCAAATCACGAACATATGCACATGCCATGCTGATTGCCGTATTTACATGTGTCTCTCATGCGGTGGATTTTGCAGATATAAAGGAAGTCGCCGAAGAGATGCCGATGTCCTGGATGCCTGCCATCAAGGTCACGGCCCAATCCACCAACCGCAGTTCTCGCTTACCACGTTCAGGTTCGCGGGTGCATCCTACTCACAATTGCAGAACAGAGATCAGATAATCAGATAGGATAAGATTGGGCCATCAGGGTGAAAATGACCATGATGGCTGCCGAGCAACAGAGTCTTCGCAAAATGTGTTCGCACCATGGAATCTGTAGTCTTGCACATAATTACAGATTGTAGACTGGTCGCACTATTGTAGAGCTTGGTCGACAAGATGGCACCGAAGACGAGAGCCTCGCACAGCATTCGCAGAGTCGATTCTGTTCAGGACAAGCCAACTTCACCGCAGAAGTCTCTACCTGTCACTTTATTGTCTGGCTTTTTGGTATGCTGTCACTTATGATATGAAATCGAACTCGCTGATCTGACCTTGACACAGGGCAGTGGCAAAACCACCTTGCTTCAGCATATCCTTCGATCCGAGCACGGTCTTCGGATCGCAGTCATTGTCAATGACATTGGCGCGTAAGCAATTCCGCCTGTATATGTGTAAAACTACTATCTGAGGCCTGACACTGCAGCTCCTGACAGCGTTAACGTCGACGCGAACCTGATCCGCAATACTCACACTCTACGCAAGACAGAGGAGAAAGTCATTGCTCTGCAAAATGGTTGTATCTGCTGCACGCTTCGTGGCGACTTGCTGGAAGAGCTTGTCCGTCTTTCCGAGCTAGCAGAGTTCGACTACATCATCATTGAATCCAGCGGCATCAGCGAGCCCGAGCAAGTAGCCGAGACCTTTGACAAGCGTCTCGCAGATCAGATCGAGGCGATGGGTGATGCTGGGCCGGAAGGCTTGGACAAGGACACCTTGGCGACGTTGCGACGCATCAAAGACGAAGGTGGACTTGAGAAGTTCGCAAGGCTTGACACGACGTGCACAGTCATTGATGCATTTACGATATTCCATGACTTCGAGACTGCTGACCTCTTATCTACGCGACGAGATGATGTAACGCCCGAAGATGAACGGACGGTTTCGGATCTGATGGTTGATCAGATTGAGTTCGCAGACGTTATCGTGCTCAACAAAGTCGATATGGTGGATGCGAAGACCAGGCAGAGAATCTTGGATCTGATCGAGAAGTTGAACCATCGCGCGCAGGTCATTGAGACAAATTATTCTAAGGTTGATGTCAAGGAGATTGTCAACACGGGAATGTTTGACTTGGAGAGAGCGCAGGTGAGTTGATCGTGGTTGTCTTTACGTGTCCGTGTTACTGACTGATGGATAGACCGGATATGGCTGGCTTCAAGACCTGCATGCGATGACGCTGAGGCAGGTGAACGGCAAGAACATGGTCACGCCTAAGCCCGAGACTGAAGAGTATGCTCTCCATCCTTCATGCTTATCTGTCGCAGCACTAACTTCGCCTGCAGGTACAATGTCCGCAACTTCGTCTACACCCGTCAACGTCCCTTCCACCCCCGCCGCCTCTTTGCCCTCATCTATGACAAGTTCATCCTGCAACACGAAGTAGACGAGGAAGAAGATGGAGATGCCGAAATGGAGGACGATGAAGAAGAAGACGACGACGAAGACGAAAACATGGATGACGACGAAGAAGAAGAGGAAGAAGACCCTCTCGACATCCCAGACAACGCCACCATCCTCGCCAACAAGAAGAGCAGCCCTCTCTTTGCCCGTCTTTTCCGCTCTAAAGGCGAGATCTGGCTCGCCACCCGGCCCAATCGCGCAGGCGAGTGGTCTCAAGCTGGTGCTATGCTGACACTCACGGGTGGAAGACCTTGGTTCGCTGTCACGCCCAAGGAAGAGTGGGAGACCGGTGTACCCGAGATCGACAAGCTCGTTGCGCATGACATGATCGCCGGCGGCATCTATGGCGATCGGAGACAGGAGCTGGTCTTCATTGGCGAGAAGCTTGACATCAAAGGTATTGAGAAGGCGTTGGACGAATGTCTGCTCAAAGATGATGAGTGGGAGGAGTTCAGGAGGGTTATGGAGAGTGGGCATGGCGCTAACAATATCGATCCTGAGGAGGTGGAGAGGAAGATTGAAGAGCTCAATGAGATCTTCGATGATGGCTTTCCTGATTGGGCGGATGAGGATGAGCATGATCATGATGGGATGGAGGTCGATCATGAGCATGAGCACGCGAAGGCGCCGGTGTATCGGAAGACAGGAAGCAAGGCGGCAGCAGTGAGGAAGTAGAGTTCAGCGAATGGATTGTCAGTAACCAGGCATTTCTTTGCTGTGACAGTAGCACATGCCTTGACCGGAAGAAGATTTTGCTTGTAAGACTCTTTGAATCTGCCATGCCCATCACTGACATTACAATCACAGCACGGCCATCTCGTCGGTCATCGCCTGCTTGTCCACTTCCGTCCTAGTCAGATTTGTGGCATGCAGTGTTACATCTTGTCCCACAAGATGCATGATTACGGACTCCGGTCCCTCTCAGCTTTTGGAACCAGTCGACCAGGCAACAGCATCCAGTCATCGGTCCGCCAGTAGCACATATATCTGACTACAGCTTTTGGTAGCGAGTCGTGACACACGTCGCAGGCTGGACTCTTGGCTTAAGGAACAGGTATCTGCGTGGAAGTATGCTGCGCGACCAACAGCAGCTCTTCAGGTGCCCGACCGTCGCTGGCCAACTGCTATGCTTATCATCTGGTCCATGTGGTGATTCAGCAGCTCGTCTCCAGCCTCCACAAGACAGCAATCCGGTTGTGCACGACCAGGGCTAGAGATGATGGCGAGCCTGTGACCCGATCAGACCGATCCAGCCTTGGGCGATGCAGGTAGCCTGCGGCAGTCAGAAATTGCTCAATCGCCTCATGCGGTTTTCAGGCTCCTTGTGCAACCATCATGCAGCGTTGTAGCAAACAATTTGCACAGCTGCCGAGTTTCTCACCGCCGGTCTGAGCCACTTTGGGCAGCACGCTCCACTCTCTGCCCTGCTGACCACGGCGTTCTTGGCTTTTATGCACCTATGACCGCCCCTGTCCCTTCCATCGCACAAGGCAGCGTCTTTTCCGGCCGAATGTTGCGTCATGCGCTCGAGTTGGCTCATAAGGAAAGCCGCAGCTGTTTGGAATTCAAATTCATCACAGCATGTCACACAAGTCGGAAGGGTTTAGCGAACACCTTACGTAGACCGCCACGAAAAGTCCCCAGCTTATTGGGGTGAAAGCGACCAGAATTCGCGAGAGGGTCGCACGACAAGGAATTCTGGTCTACTCACGTGTGAGGTGGGGCGCTTCTCGATTTCAAGCGTTTCGGAAATGCTAATGTAGTGCTAGAATATGTTTCCTCCAGATCGTCGTTGGCAGCTTCAGATACAGAATTTCCGTCCTGGTCCTCCTGGTCCCTGGTTGAATCGACCGCCCAGATACCGACCAAGTTGGCGTTCCGGCCTGAGCAGCTACTGGTCAGTCGGCGGCTACGGCGGTCCACCAGTCATCATTGGGCTATACGACCTCGACGACGAAAGGGCCTACAGATACGGAATGGGTAGAGAGGACCAGGAGGATATTCACGACTGGCTTTGCCCACATGGATCGAGGTTCACCTCAGGAATTCCGCCTTGGCCTGGCTGGAGTCCCTTGCCGGGGAAGTTTGGTAGGCCGCCACCAAGTCAGATCGGTCTACACCCTGTGCTGGGACTTTCGCCCTTCGTACAGATGGGAGTCCCGATCTGCTGGTGTGGAAACCTGATAGGAACCTGCTCGGTGTGTAGGTGACAAAGTCGTGTGTGACTCAAGATAGAGCATACCGGGAAGGCTGTCAGTGTGTCATGATTTTGCATACTTTGCTGGGGAATGGTGCAGTGTTGTAACGTTTGTACAGGGCAATGTTGGTGACCATCTCATGTATGCTTTTGAATGTGCTTATGACGGATCGGATGAGAATCACAATTTATAGCTATCAATGCTGATGAAGCGTCGAGTTCATGCTAAGCGTCGGAAGACCATAGGATCAAAAATGGTCCGCGTGCATCAAGTTTTCGAGACAAATACTGATGGTGCCATTCTTCCAGGACTTGACGGGCGCCAGGCCTTTCCTACCGCTTCGTTACACAGACGCAATGCCCGAGTACGGGACCATCGGCCTCATGCATGAATGCCTACTTGTTCCGGCATGTTAAGGTGGCTATGCCAGGACCGAACGCACCCATAGCCACTGATCCATGATCCGAGGCCATCAGGCGGTGTTCTGCATCACGAGCGTTGTATCGCATCCTAGCACAAAATATTCCCGGGGTCGAGAGCAGGCAATGCAGCCTTCCTCGTCTTCAAGAGAACATTTTGTCTTCAAGATCAAGGCTGCAAATCAACAGCCATACCGATTGAGAGATCCCTAGGTACCTCTGAGCATACTGCAGAAGTAATTGCAGCCCGTCCGGCCGAAAAAAGGTGCAAGGCTGACGACAAAAAGTCCAACTCCTAAGCAGCATGAGCATGAATTTCAAACAAGCCCTCAAGCTCGCTCAAATGATGAGACAGCTGATGGGCGTCGCTGGACCCCCGAGTCCTTTCGGCAGTGGAAACCTCCTACTGCTCCTGCTCGCGCTGCAAAGCGGCTCCCTCAACTACCAGCTAGGAAGCCTACAACAATACGTCTGGCAGACATCGAATGGCTACAGAAGGATATGCCCTGAGTGCGCTGGTGGTGGGCGAATCTGGATTGGCTCCTGGCCGTATCTATCAATCGGAAAATGTGGGCCGTGTTCTGGGACAGGGCTGTCGACTTAGCATGGACGATGTGGTGTTCGCCCTAGATCCTACGCTACGTGATACGGTGGAAGATGAACTTTGCGTACCATATATGTAAGCTTGGAGATGTAAGCACGGGTGTCGGTTGACTGGTGAATGGGGACGACGACTCGACTGAAGGGCCAGCGCGAGACAAAGATCAGATGTCTCAACCTCTGGTGGAGCAGACGGCAAACGAGGCAATAGCGTTCGAATGGCATCAAGGGAGGACGGTGGTGACGGCGATGCAGCCTCCAGGCGGGCCACACTATGTGAAAAAGTGCTGTTGCTCTCACAATGGAGACGCAATCAAACGGTCATGGACGACGAAGGGACGGGCTTTTTCCTATGGCTATACTGGGGAGTGGCGAGCCCATATAAGAGCAGCTTTGTAATTCAGCTCAATGTATCAAACACTATGGCTGCTCATCGGCTCTCGAGACTCGCAGCGCAACGGAACGCCGTGACCTCGCCGTGGGGAGATGTATCCATTCTGCCCGGAGCAGCATGACGAGCAGCTTTGATAGGGTGATTGTGGTAGTTGTCGTCACGACTCCTGGCCCCGAATAAATCTGTCGCCGTGCGGTGGTCACGTCCATACAGGTGGTCACGTCCATACACTCCAAGCCCAAGGTCCTGATAATAAGTGATATCGCGAGCTCTTGCCGCTTTCAAGCTGGAACAAAGGCATGAGTTGGCGAGTTGGTACACCATGTGCCACGAGTATGTCCTACATCTCAGTTGATGAATGCTTGCGCGGTACATGCGAGCGTCATTTTGTGCAGGCTTGGTCTCCGGGTACCGCCGTCAGCTCCCCAGGAAAGAGACTCTTGAAAGCCGCAGCAGCATATGTGCGACGCCGTTGCCTTCTGTGACACGAACCTGTCAGTTGACGCGAGTCCATAAGGAAACTCGTGACACGGACCAGGGGCAGTGCGTGTGACACCAGCAGGTCATTTATGTCAGTAAGTGCGGCTGCGCTCGCTCAGCTGCGTTCCCGGTTTCAGACAGCGAAAGCAAAAGCGCAAGGACAATAGACCACTCTCAACTACCAGAAATACCAGACCATCCGATCACCAGAGTAAGTAGACGTCACATGCCCATCGGTGGCAGTAACGCCCGTCTAGATCCCCAGCCCAACTAAAACATCCCTAGATCCAAATGGCCTACCCCCCCTGGCTCTACGGCAGCCCCATGATGTCCTCCTGGACCGGCTCCTTCGACCCCTTCAGCTCCATACTCGGCGGGGGCAGTCCATTCGCCAACGGCTTCAGCCCACTCGCAGGAGGCATGTTCAGCGGGAGTCCCATGCTCGGCAGCAGTCCCCTCGCAGGCCTCCTCAACAACGCCATGTACGGAGGCGGAGGAATCCTCGGAGCCTCAGACCCCGACGACGATCTCGAAGAACTGTACAAGGCGTACCAATTCGGTCTCATTAGCCCGTTGCAATTTGCTATATATGCTGGTCAGCTCGGCGGTGGTGGTGTGGGTGGTGGATTGGGGCTCGGAGGTCTGATGGGAGGTCGACGGAGGGGAGGCATGTTTGGAGGACCGCGGTTGAATGGGATGGCAAGACAGCGGTTGCTGGATTGGTCTGGCCCCTAAACCCGTGCTCCGGACCCAGGTAGCTCGTTTCCATTAACAGGTTGGCGGAAGGGAAAATGCGTAACGCATTGATCCTCCTCGTTGCTTGACGATCGAAGCCTGCGTGTCAGGACTGCTCGGTCGCGATGTACATCAGAGTGAAGCGGGAAGCTGCGAAGAAGGAAGAGACAGGAATGCAGACCACTTCATTAGTATCATGACGCCTTTCACTTACTCACTACAACCATTCATACCACCCACCACCCCCCACTCACCAACGCCCCTTCACCGCCTATACTCCCTCAAATCCCTCCTCGCCTCCTCCACCACCCTCCGCCTTTCCCTAACCTCCTCCTCATCCTCTCCAAACACCGTCGTAGCGGGCGGCGTGAGGATTCCCGGCTCCACAATCGTATCAAGCGAACGCAAAGACTCTACCTCTCCATCATCGCGATCATCCACATCCTGGACTCCCTTCACCACATCCTCAGACGCCGGTAGTGGTGACCGCAGCGTCGGCATCTCAATGGCCGGAGGAGCTGTCCACTGCCTGCGATCGCCCTCCGTAACGACCGCGTGGTAAGCGGGCGGCGGCTTGTTGACTTCGGCCTCCGCGGCTTCACGCTGGTGTTCTTGACTTTGGCGCGCGGAAGGGAGGCGTAGCGCAGAGTTGATGGCTCGTTCAGCTTGCTGAGATGCGTCGGTTGTAGTGGCGTTATCGTCGTCGTTGATGCCGAGACCAGATTGCCGGGCCTGTTGAGCCTGCCACTGCGCCTCTTCGTCTTTGGTCGGCTGGCGCCTTGCGGACCAGCGACAGCAGCAGCAGGCGTAGGTGGAGATCCAGGGGTCTTTCATCTTGGTACTCTGAGGTAATGTGATATGTGTGGTGGTGGTGGTGCTGGAGCACCGGTGTGCCGAGGTATCACTCCTCTTCGTGGAGTCGTGAGAGAATCGTCGAATGTCGCGCTTTGCTATGGTAAGGATGACTCCGCTGATATTCGCGACACAAGTGCCTGAGAACCTAGAACTTATTGTTATCCTGGTGCCTGCACTCCTGCAGAATGAGGTTCATAACGGTGCCCCGCGAGGCTGAACTCAAGCGATCCTTCAGCCGCAGCAGAGTTCAGCGCGGCTCCCGAAGAGGAAAGCACTGCGGGCATCAACCAGAATCCGCAGTGTCTGGCAATGGCACGCAGCCTGAACATGAAAGAATATGATATCTATATACATAATTTATCGTACAGACGCACTGAGACCACCTTGCTGTTGCTGCTGTCTCGCAACATCCGCTTGGCTCCAAGTCTCCTGTGCTTTCGTGCCGGGCGGCAATGAAACCGGCGTGCCATTCATGTTCGGAGGCGTCGCATTGCTGCTGCCTCTCGGTCTGCCGTTTGCATACTCGCCACGCTTGCTTTCGGCCAATCCAAAGCTCCGCCTGGGCATGTTATCAAAGCTTGCGCGAAGCGGCGAGACATTGTAGATAGCAGACTCATTGTCGCTCTTCTTGACGTCTGCCAGGTTTAATGGCAAGAGATGATCCTCTCTTGCCTCTTTCTCTCGAGCTCTCTTGTCTGCTTTCGCTGCATCGCTCGTCCGATCATACAAGTACAAGCCGAGGAAAGTGAGCAGGAACCCGAACCCTTGGATGGAGCTCATTGGGTTGCCGAACCAGACTATGGCGAACATGATGACCACCACTCGCTTGATCAGACTGGCGACGCTGTATGTGACGGGTGAGACCATTCCCAGCAGCACGAATGCCACCATCGATTGTCCGAAGTGAAATGTGCCGTTGAAAATGAATTCCAATACTAGTCGTCCATGATCCAAAGATCCAGGCCGGTTAGAAAGCGTGATTGACGAATCATGGAAATAGTCTGCAAGCAAAACCCATCCTTCGCTCCAGAACCATATGGGTAGTGTAATGATTAGAGCCAACATGGACGAATAGCAAAGCAGGTTAAGCTTATCCGGTTTTCTTCGTCCGATAGGCGTGCCATCTGCTTCGGCTCGGTCTGATTCGGTGAAGATCTTCTTGCTGACGATATTTTGTGTCACGAACAGGATTGCTGAGCCGAATGCGTATATGAGCCCTAGGAGATTCGCGCGAAATGAAGCCGAGCACGCCAGTATGACTCCTAGGGTGAGTGGTATCAGGGAGAGGTAGGTGGGTGTCGAGTAACGCACATTGAAGAATGCACGATATGCCATCACTGTCATGAGCGGCGAGAGTCCTTTGATGGTGTGAACCAGTGACACCGGGATCTTGGACATTGCGTCGGAGTTTAGAATGTGTCCTCCAATCTGAAACGCCGTCAGAGGCAAAACGGCCACTATGATATCTCGACTCGGTCTGCGAAGGCCGTTCTTGAGAACGGGCATGGCGTCCCGGATGGACGAATTGTGTTTGGCGAGCCATGACAAGAACAAGCACCAGAAGGAGACCAGGAGGAATTGGACGATGGTGAGTGTCACAGGCTTGGGCAGGGCAGTCAGGATGGACTTGGAAGAGGTGTTGGTCATGATGGAGGTCATGTACCAGAAGCCGCAGAGGAGCTTGCCGCTGTATCAGCATGTGAATTGGAATGGTGGATTTGGGAGGCACAACATACTACAAGCCTCAGGCTCACAGGCGCCTTGAGGGAATCTGCAATCTCATACGCATTCTCGCTGATGCTCATCTTCCGACTCCTGACCGTCTTGATGGCCTCCGTCAAACTCTTCTGCCTGCCATGTCTGCCCTGATGCGCGCTCCCATTTGCCCAACTTGTCCAGGTCCCCCTCGCCGTATTCCTCGCCGGCCATCGCTCGCTCGAATGGAGACCCTGCGGCAGGCCATTGGGTAGCGGTTTGGGAGTCGGGCCGCGTGACACCTCGCCAAAGAAACGCTCTTCTTCCTCCAAGAATGGCGTGTGCAGTTCCTCGTGCGACAAGTCGGGAAATTTGAACTTGGTCGGGCTGGTCGGCGTGAGCTGCTGCGACGTTGAGCTGCGTCGGCGGGCGCCGTGGTCGGGCGTGACTGCGAGCGGGACCATGGTGGTTTCGGTGGTCATAGTGTAGGAGATTGTTTTCCGCTACCGCGCCATTGCGTATGGGTGTGTCTACTCTTACAGATGCGACGGGCGCAAATCGGTGCTCCGTCCCACCAGAAGGATGAGAGGTGGCTTCAAGCCGTGTGTGAGCCAGCCACAATTCGCAATCCAGTATTATCTGAACCCTTTCCCGCTATCCAACACTCTTCTAGACGCGATATACTGCGATCACTAGGTGTGTGAGGGTGGATCAGGTGCCTTTGCCTTTGGGTGTGGAGATAGACCTTCGGGACTCCGAGCATTACGACAGCTTCAAAATGCAAGGTACTTCCCAAATTGGACTAGCGCCATATCGTTCGCCGACAGTGCATGAACATCGCAGTCACCGTCCATAAGGTATGCTTACCAACATTTATGGACTTAAGAATATGTAATTTATAATCACGAATGCCATGCTGATATCCAGAGCATGGGCAGCATGTACTCAATACCTGCTCGCCATCTCAACATGGAGCACAACTCACCGACCACCTACGATAGGCGTGATGCCGGACTTCCAATTCTCCGATGAATGGCAACTGCTTGGTCCATTCCAAATCGGCACACGCGAAGCAGTATGGGGTGCTGACCCGCTAGAATATCTCGGTGGCTTCAGAGCTCTTTCATATAATGACTCGGCCACTTTCAAATCCAGCTTGCCCTTCAATGGAACAGTATCATGGTCAACGATTAAGGCCATAGTCTCACCTCCTGAGTTCACAAGCAGGTCTGCAGCCACTCTTCACGTCAGCTATCCCGAAGTTGACTGGACATCGCTTCAGCAAGTGTATGGCTGGGCAGCTTTGCAATGGCAAGGTTGGGCGAGAGGATCAATCTATGTCCAGAGCAAAGGCACGAAAGTACTTAGCCTTAATGTTGAGCAGATCCTGGAGTTCTGGATCGATGATATCCACTACTTCGGCGGCGACTTCTACTCCTTTGGCAGAGCGGCCGTGACGTTACGCCTTGAGCCTGGCGTACACAGAATCGATGCGAGGCTCGTTAGAGACGTTAGAGCCATGGGTGGCGTCGGCGAGCCTAGCATTGACGTAACATTAGAATTGATCGAGCAAGACTCTGCAAAGCCGCTGACACATGTGCGAGCCAGTAATGGCGACCCGTACGGCGGAGTGCTCATATCTGATGTCGTTGGTGGAGAGTTTGGACGCTTAGCCTCGCCGTACGCTTCAGCATACTTCCGTAACGATGGATTGGAAGATATTGTGGTCATAGACGTGGAAGGCGTGGGATCATCAAAGCATACGTGCCTTTTTGAGCTCGTTTCATCCACCCCGTTCAGGATCAGACCTGGACAGACAAGACCGTTCGCATTCAAAGTTGCTTGTGTGCCTCCTGTCACTTGGGAACTGCCAATAGAAATGACCTTCAGATACCGCATCGATGGTCGTGCAGACGAGAAGACCCTCGACATCAGTAGCTGGCCAGCTCAGCGTGGATCTCACGAGCCGCAGAAAGTGACACACCTCCATCCTGGCGGTATGGTATCTTATTTCATCCTCCGTCCTCCTTCCGTGGAAGCTAGATGCGCCAACGACAGCTCTCCCGCTCCCGTCTTACTCCAACTCCACGGGGCAGGCCTCGAGGCTGAAGACGAATTAGTCCGTCGCGCTCTTGACCCTCTGCCTGACCTTTGCGCTTGGGTCGTCTTCCCAACAGGTGTCACGCCCTGGTCTGGAGACGACTGGCACAATTGGGGCTTCGCAGACGTCGAGGCCGCCGTCTCTGCTATACCAGCTTGGATCGAGCAAATGGGCTGGAAAGGCGTCGGGGTAGATGTTGACCGCTGGCTAGTGAGTGGCCACTCGAATGGTGGACAAGGCACATGGTACACGCTCACGCATCGACCGGACAAAGTCATTGCCGCGGCGCCGATAAGTGGATACAGCAGCATTCAGAACTATGTACCCTACAGCTTGTGGCATACCATGGATGCAAGCAAGCTTGGCGTAATCGACGGCGCATTACACAGCTACCGACATGAATTGCTGCTGCCGAACACGAAGGGCATCCCGACACTACAACAGCATGGCAGCGCAGACGACAATGTGCCGCCGTACCATTCTCGACTGCTTAGCCAGCGACTGCAAGAAGTCGGATCTGCGAGTGAGTATGTGGAGATGAAGGGCAAGCCGCATTGGTGGGAGGGCGTGATGACTACGCCTCATCTATCACAATTTTACAAGAAGCATTTGAATGATGTCGCACCTCGTCACAAGGCTGTCAGTGAGCTTGAGGATTTCACTTTGGTATCACCAGGTCACGGCGATCTAGGATCTAAGCACGGTGTCCAGATCCTGGAAGTCACAACGCCGGGTCAGATAGGCAAGCTGCAAGTTCACTTCGACCACCTGACTTCAACATGCAATTTGCGCTTGACCAACGTGAGGACACTGAGTCTTTCGTCCTTATACCGCGATTGCAATCTCATTGCCAACGGTCAAAATATGTACAATGACTCCGTCTCCTCACCAACCGACGCAGACATGATCCTGTCAAACGACAAGGGCGAATGGTCTCTCAACACGATCCTACCACCCATACCTCCTCGCAGAGGCCGACAACAAGGCCCAATGGACTCCATTCTCCGCACCCCCGGCGCCTTCCAAATCGTCTCTCCTTCCAACAAGACCGATCATATCGCCCTACAAATCTCCAGAAACCTGCACCAGTATTACGCCGCGGATACTGTAATCACTCCATCCTTCTCCTCCGCTCTCTCAGCTACCGGCAACATTATCACCCTCTCTCTTGCTTCGCACCTCGCGCCACCAGTCCAAGGCTACGACTACCCCATCTGCATCCACAACGACCAGATAGAGATCTCAGAATGCTACTCCTCGAACGCCAGGTTGCATAAGTATAAAGCGACTACAGAGTACGGCCTAGCAGCTCTCTTCCTCCGCCCTCTTCCTAGCGAGAGGTTGGAGCTGGTGGTCTGGGGTGTGGACGAGGAGAGTCTGGGCTGGACGACGAGACTCGTGCCGCTGTTGACGGGGAGTGGGGTCCCGGAATTCGTGGTGTTGGATCGGAGGATGTTGTGGGAGGGTGTGGAGGGGGTGCTAGCGATGGGTAGGTTGGGGGCGAATTGGGAGGTTGGGAGGGCAAGCTTTTTTACTTGAAGTTGGAAGTCGAGATGTAGTGGGCTCTTGGAACGTCTGCGGATGGGTGGGCCATGTGGTTGTGTTTGTGAGACGCTTGAGATGGGCCTGGATGATGTGAAGCGGGAGATCACGAAGCTCATTGCAATGTTGGCCACAGGAATCGATTTGAGTAATCGGGTATACAAAGAATCAAGATCCTACTACGACACCTCTCGTGTCCGCCAAGCGAAGCACAAATATATGTACATTCCACTCCATCCAAACATGCGCACCATTCGAAAACAGAAAATCCATCGCAATGCATCCCCCAGAACTGAGCCTCCTACTTCGCCATAACATCCACATACCTCCCCCCCCTCTTCTTCCCCTTCACCGTCCCCGCACTGCCCCCCTTCCTCCCCCCAGGAGCACCCAACAAATCATCCAAACTACTCGCCCCACTCATGCCCGTCCCCGGTCGACTCGGCGGCGCCATTGCCATTGCCCCACCACCACCCCCAGCCCCTTCAACTCCACTCACGCTCCTCAAACTCGCCGGCGTGCCTGCTCGGCTAGGAGGACCCGACGCCAAACCAGCCGCCATAGGCGGACCTGGGGGTTTTGCACCCGCAGCGCTTGTAACGCGAGAGGGGGGCCGGAGGGGGGCCCATGGTGCCGCTTACGGCGCGGCTGGCTGCTGCGTTTGAGGAAGGAGGGCCACGCATGGGTGGTGGGGGCGTAGCGGCCGCGGGGGATGATGTATCGCTAGCGCCTGCTTTCTTGTTGACCCACTTGCCGAGATTTTCATCGTAGACGAATGAGTTCTCCTCCCCAAGTTTCGCTTTGATAGGTTTGTTGAGGTCTGCGCTTGGATCCTTCTTCGCGCCGCCGAACCAGCCGCCCAGCCATCCGGACTTTTTACCCTCGTTCTTGGCTTGATCCCTTGCGGCGTCAGCTTCTGCAGCTTTGCGGAAGGCGTCGTCGGCTTCGCGATCTGCTTGTGCCTTCTTGAGAGCGGCAGCTTGTTGAGCGACAGCATCGTCGTCATCGTCGTCGAGGTCCATGATACCCTTCTTCTTCGGCTTGGGCGCTTCATCATCCTCGGGCTCTGGGTCAGGCTCGTACGGCTGGTAGCTAGGCGGTTCGTAGCCCGTGCTGCCGCCAATAGGCTGGAAGCCACCACTGTATCCACCGCCTTCAGCGTCCTCGGCGTTGGCATCATGCTCAGGAATGTGGTTGTTCGTCTCTGTTGAGCCGAACGCGTCTTTCCCTTCAGGCTGATCGGCGGACTGGTATGGCTGGACCAGAGGACTGCTCTGATAGGCATACGGGCTCGGCTCCTGCGCTAGACTTGGAGTCGGGTTGTAAGAGCCCTGACTACTGCTCGTTTGCGTCGAACCTCTCCGCGAGCCGCCATTG
Source organism: Teratosphaeria zuluensis (assembly GCA_007113905.1). Taxonomy (NCBI): domain Eukaryota; kingdom Fungi; phylum Ascomycota; class Dothideomycetes; order Mycosphaerellales; family Teratosphaeriaceae; genus Teratosphaeria; species Teratosphaeria zuluensis. The sequence continues at coordinate 66,457 of VCMQ01000033.1, forward strand.
TACATAGCACCATAGTCCGAAGCGGCTCTACTTGCTGCCTCGGGACGTGGCACATCCAGTCCTTGCACACCCAAGCCAGAGGCAAGAGCAGACGAGGTCGCGGGCGCGTACCTCGCACTCACTGCCCTAGACGCCGGGTTTGGCCGGTGTTGCGGCATTGCAGCCGCATTGATGTTGTTGGCTTCCGGGCTGAACGGCGCACCTAGTCCCGGGCGCTGGGTAGCAGCTCCACCCGGAGCATATCTCCCGCCCGGTGCAGCACCAGGAGTCCCAGTCGGCTGCGGCGGGCTCGCCATATAGCTGCCAACCTGAGCACCTGGAGTCATTGGCACATTCCCACCCGTCATCATGGATCCATAAATGTCTGCTGAGCTTCCCGTCCGACTCATCTCTCCACTCATTCTGCCAAACGGTCCACTTTCGTCAGCCGGCATGCCTTGCATTGCGCCCTCTTGAGGGGCATCTTCATCCCCTCCAGACACGAACTTGTTGAACCAACTCGCCGCGCCAGAGCTGACCTTATTCATAGCTGGTCTCCCAAAAATACCACCCTTACCATCCTTGGGCGCCTGCGCGAGGAAGCCTTGCAGATCAGCGACCGCCTGCGTAAAAGCAGGGTGGTAGTACTGGCTCGGCTTCGTAGTGTGTGTGTACGCCTGCGTGATGTGATCGCAATAAGCCTGCGCCTTAGTCTTGAGGCCGAAACCAGCAAGAGTGTGAGCGTGAATAAGCTTGTAGCTCTGAAGATGCGGTATGTAGTGCGCCGCTGCCGGCTGAGCAGACAGCGATGAAACCCACTCGTAGATCTCGGTCAGCAAAATGGTGTCGAGGTCTGCGCCTGGGCTCTCCTCAGAACTCTGGTGATTTGCTCCAAGAAGCACAAAAGTGGCCTCGGCGTCATCAGCACCACTGTGCTTAGCGAACGCTCGCGCAAACAAGAAGCACGTGCTAGCCGCCTCAGCTCGGCCGTAACTCATCAGCAGCTTACCCAGTGCAAGTAGTGACGGACCATCGCTCGGCGTCCTGTTACCCACGACCAACCCCAAAGTCTCCCTCCACTGCTCCAAACCTTCCATTGGATTCCCACTTACACTGCCGTCGCTCTTGCTGACCATCTGGAAACCAGCTCTTGCGCTCGGTGGCACCAACTCATCCACACTCTCCTCCGTATTGCCCGCGAATATCTGATACAGTGCGGCAAGACTCCTAGCATCGCTGCCCACAATCTTGACCTGATTTCGCACGAAGGACTGAATAATCTGCTTCCAGACTTCTGGTCCCATGGTAGATGCGATCAGCATTGCATGACCCCAAAGCTTCTTCTCCTCAGCCAGCCACACAGCTCGTTCTCTTTGCCCTTCCAAAAGTGCTTGTCGAAGTTGAAGAAGAACCGTCTTGTCCACTGGGTCAGCCGAGATGTTGCTGGCAGAAGTGGGACTCTGCAAATCCACGACCTGACTCATTTCTGCCAAGTTCGGGAGCAGGATCTTCCTGACCTCCTCTTCAATCTTTGGATTGCCCTCTAGTATCCCGTCATTCTCAGCAAAGATTCTCGCAATCTTCCACAGTACCAATTTCTCCTCCGTACGATTCTTGAGATCGGTAGGAAGATTGAAGTCCAACTTGGCACCCTCGACTTGTCTCTCCAGATCCTCGATCTTCCCACTCATCCATGTCAAAACCTCTTTCTTCTTGCCCTTACCCTTGATAGGCAGTGGGCCTGGGAATTTAGCATCTCGGTCGTCCATTGGGTGGAAGGTGGCCGCGTCAGTCAATGTGATCTGGCCTGGTGTACTTCTCACGCTACCCTGAGCTGGACCACTACCCCAGAATGGCGTAACCTTGGGAAAGGTATACACAATCGCTCCCGACGCACCCCAATTGAAGATCGGCTGTCCTTTCCACCTTTCCAGTGAGTCCTGGCTCCTCTCGTCTTGCGGCGCGGCAAAGTTTACCTCACGAGAGAATTGTCGCCGATGTGGCAAGGCTGGTCCTGTCAACGACCTTTGCGTAGCCGGCTGCTGCTGCTGCTGCTGAATTTGACTGAATGATTGCATCGTCGGTACCCCAGCAGCTGAAGTCGGTCGTTCAAGAGAGGTCATACCAAACCTCGGCTGCTTCATGGTCGCGCCAGGTGACTGCGTCCTAGGCCTTGGTGGCGCACCAGAAGCAGGCGGAGCAGTGGGTGGAGGTTGTGGAGGAGACATGATGCCGCCTCCGTACGTGCTGCCAGCCGATGAGGCGGCTGGAGAGTATCTATTCTGCACCTTACGCTCAGGAGAGCTGCCGGCTGTAGATGGGGTTGCGCCATTCATTCTTGGTGGTGACATGGTCATGCTCCTTGGGGCATCGCTTGGCAGAGGCGGCTGTGGTTTATCTGCGGCATATGCCAAAGGACTGCTCGTTCTGGGCGCGAATGCGTGCGCCGCAGCTCCAGATACTGGCCCTGACGAAGGCTGTCTTTTGGGACCTGCTGGCTGCGCACCAGGTGCAGGCGAGTACCGTGACGCGGCGGGCGCAGTAGCGGCGGCTGCAGGGGCTGGCGAATATCGACTTGGTGCAGATTGGGGTGCTGGAGCCAGGCCCGGCGAATACCTTGACTGTGTGGAAGGACCAGATGGAGGTGGTTGTTGTGCAGGTGCTGGAGGCTCGTCGGGAAGCAACGGCATCCTGTCAGGCTGCCTCAGACCGCCATACATTGGCTGTTGCTGAGGTGCTGGAGGCGGCATTGACCTTTGTGGAGGTTGAGCTGGTGGTGGCTGGGTTCGGGAAGGATGTGCCTGCGGCGGACCCATTGGGCCTGGTGGTGGTGCGACCGCACCAGGTGTTTGAGGAGTGAAGACACCACTGGGTCGCGCTCGTAGCTTTGGAGCCATTGGCAGATCCGCGAAAAAACCGCTGTCGGTGCTCGGTGTGCCCTTTGCGCTCGCAGTTGCGCTGGCAGTGCCGTTCGGTCTTGGCGGTGCAGGGGCATTAGGTCCACTTGAGGTAATTGCAGGCGTGCTTGAGCCAAGCGCAGGACCTTGAGGCGTCAGCGGAGTTGGTGGTGCAGATACATTCGGAGTTCCAAAGCTGCTCGTGCGAGGAGGAGGTTGTGGCATCGCTGTCTGGGATGGCTGCTGAGCCGGTCTTCGCCTTGGCTTTACAACCTCCATTGGCAGGTCACCATATGCCTGATATCCGCTCTTTGACTTGCCGACAAAACTCTGAGCTTGTTGCAATCCTGGTCGCTGGGGCTGCTGTTGTTGGACTGGTGCTGGCTGGGTGTTGTAAATATCAAACAAACCTGTATCTGGTGTCCCTGCAGATCGGCCATGATTCTGCTGAATGAACGGCGACTGCGCGACATAAGGACTCTGCTGCGGTGTTTGTGATGCTGACGCATTGGCGGGGCGGTACTGGCCAGATGCATTTCGTGATTGTGGTTGACTCTGCGAGGGCGCTTGCTGCTGTGACTGCTCGGAGAGGAAGGGCTCGTCCTCAAGCAAATCATCCTGGTCGCCGAAGAGATTTGACGGGTCATGGTCATTGTTCGCATCATTCAGCACATCGTCCTCATCAGGCAGGAGCTCGTCATCGTCAGCGAGGAAGTCATCGTCACCCAGATCTAGTGCTGCAGCGAATTTGGCTGCCAGATCCTCCTCATCTCCACCAGCTGCAGGTTCAGGCACGCCGTCTGGCGCATTGACATCTCCAAAGCCTTGATCTGCTGCATCGGCTTCTGCAGCATGCTCTGGCAAAGCTTCCTGCTGTCCGCCCAGCATTTTGCTAAAGTCATCATCTCCATCATCCGGTGACCAATCCTGGGTCGTGGGACGCGTCTGCGCAAGCTCCCGCTTCTCATCACTGCCCAATAATGTGTCAAATGTGTTGTCTACACTGCTCTCTGCTAGTTCTTGGCTTGCCAAGTCCGCAGCTTCTTCTGTCGTCTGAGGTCGCTGATGGTCCAAAAGCTCTGCAAACGTCTTGTCGTCATCCTGAGCAGGCCAGTCTTCAGCCGCGGGTTCTTCTCGTATCGTCTCTTGTGGTTGATCATCCTGCGCAGGCATCTCGGTGAAGTTTGTCGTGAAGCTCCGATCGATGTGTGGTGGAGCAGCTTCGGCTTTGCTGGCCGGCTGTCGCGGTGACGACGCGCCATCCAGGTCAAATGTAGGTTCTCTGCTGATCTGACCGGTCGTAGGTGGAGCCTCCTCGTCCTCCAGCAGTGGCGCATCTGGCTCTTCGTCCTGCGCCGCTTCCATATCCGGCACGCCGCCTTGATGCTCATACCGCTCTTCCGGCGCAACCTGCTCGCCGTCTGCGCCTTCTCGATATGAGTCGATTACCGCGTTCTCGCCGCCCTCCACGTCAGGTGGTTGTCCTGCCTCGGCCTCCGGGTCTGGCATCTGCTCCAGATCGCGCTCTTGCTCCGCCACCGTCTCGTCTGCATGGAACACAGTTGCCTCACCGTCCATCGCCGCCTCTGAGTCTAACGCGCCTGCCTCCTCGACCGGCTCCTGCTCCGTCGGCCCTTCCATCGCCCCATTCCTCGCCTCCTCGTCCGCAGCTCCATTCTCAGCGCTCGCACTTCGATTGACCGACATCGCATCCCCTCTTCGCGCCGCCATGCTCTCATTGTCCAAGTCTTCGTCCGTCGACATAATCCTGCTCCGGCACTGGTCGTGCTGCTGCTGCTTCTTCGGCGTGGCGCCCGGATACCGCTCGAAGAAGTCATCGTCCGCCTCCACATCCGCAGCTTCCCCGCGATCATCGTCCTGCGCTATCGCCTCAGGGCGCAAGGCTGGATTCCAATGCGCCGTTGATGTCTCGCTCGTGTTCGCGGTCGTCGGCGCTGTCGTAGCTGTAGGGTATGCATTGCCGAAGTTGGGATAGTCCTCGTCCGACATGGCTATTACTGGAAAGTCTCAAGTGTACGAATCGCTACTATACTACTGCCAGCGCCATCATCATGTGTTAGCATGTGTGTACCGTATTGACATGTCTCGCCGGCGTGGCCAGCTGGCGCCCATCCCTGGCCACTGCTTCTTGGACTCGGGGTTAAGCCTACCAAGTTCCGAGAGATGCTGTTACAATTACAGGAGCTGTCTGTTCAACGCTCAAGAACGCGAAGTGCACATTCTTATGCACAATTCAGATCGGAGGACGTTGGAACAATGCGACATGCGCGTATAGACGGCGGACAGTAAGGAGAGGCAACGAGTGCTGATAGCTACTCGGGTCATCAAACAGGGATCGGCACGCGGAGGTCCGCCCCGAAGCATGTGAAGACGCGCCCGCACCTCCCCCTCTTCCTTTTTCCATATCAGGATCCAACAGTACTCGCCACTGGCATTCACCTCTTAACATCGACAAGGCCTCAAAAGAGGGCGAAGCATATGAATGCTGGACAGCGACGACTTGCCGATGAGTTTAGTCATGACAATATCTGGGAAGTCAATGAGCACGGCAGGTATACATTTCCAGTATCTGCTAGAGCGCAGTTTAATTGTCGTGCAACCTAGATCTATTGATACCACTCCTCCGTCCAAGCCCGCAAAGCTAAACTTGACGACACTATATTTTCCATCTGTATATACATGACCTTTCTACACTAATAATCAGTCTGGAATCCTTTTCTCCAACTGAACATCTACAGCTACTCCAACGGCTCCATACCCTTCTCCCGGAACCACACCCTCGAGCTCGGCCGCCTCTGAGGCTTGGGCGCCTTCACCTGGATCGGCGACTGCTCCTTTGGTATCTCAGTAACCTGCACCGGCGTCAAGACTCTGCCCAGCAACGGCGTCCCTGTGCGCGCTTGAGGACTGCGAATCGAATCTGGCGTCTCAGCCCTCGGCACTTCGGAGAGAGTATCAAGCGGAATTGCATTCCAATCGGTCTTTGACGTTATCGATGTGGCAGACGCTGGACCAGATGCTGGGTTGACTGGGAAACGAGTCGCACTAGAGGTCGAAACTGGCGACCCAGAGCGAGCAATGTTCTCGTCGGCAATGGTGCGCAAAGTCGCGGCGCGGGAGCGTTGAGGCGGATTTTGCGAGTAGTACCTGCTTCCGTTTCTGGATACTCCAGCACCGACTGATCCCGCAGCGGTGGTAAAGGAGCTATCTCTGCTATGTCCGCTGGCCCCACTCGTGGCGCTGGAAGGTTCTATCGGCATGTTGTAGACACTTCCTTCAATATCGGCCGGACTACGAGCAAGAGCTAACTTCTCTTCCTCATCGACTTTTTGGGCGAGATAAGTGATTGCGTCCGCTTCCTCAAACCACTCGACTTGGCCAGGGAAGTACTCCTTCTTACGGCGGATGCACCAGTCCAAGTTACTCATGAAAAGTGCAGCGGCCGGCATGACGAGTGCGAACGAGAACAGCGAGGCTAGGAAGACTGCGACCCAGGCGTAAGCGAGAGCTTTCGGGTTTGTGCTTTTGTAGCGCACGAGGCTGAAGATGGGCGCGACAGTCATAGCAACCACTCCATGAATGACGAAGCCCAGACCAGCGGCCGCTTCAGCACGATAGATGCGGTGGTGAAAGTGCGTGATCACCGGCATGCGGCTGTGGCGATGAGACTTGTGGCTCGTGCGAGCATTGACAGCCCATTTCCTGATGAGATGAAGTCCCGCAACCGTAACGCTGAGGTCCGTGAAGAACGACGTCCAAGCCACGATAGCCCCAGCTTGCTCGTCAATCTGCTTATTTAACACCACAGGAATAGTGAGAACCACCAGAGCTGACCAGCAACCGAATATTATGGCGCCACCGCGGCGGGTAATGAGATTGGCTGGTGCGAGCACTCGAATGGCGATCAGAGCTTCGATGGCGTCGTGCTCGAGGAAGATGAGCATTTTCGTTGCATCGACGTCCAATTGGGCAACGAAAACGATTGGGATTGCCATCAAGGAGAGGGCGAAGATGATCGTGAGGTAGTGGAGATCCAGTGTTCGTTTGACGGAGAAGCCGCGCAGGAAGAAGAGGATGCCGAAGACGGCGGCATGTTGGAGGAGTGCTTCGGCGGCGAGGATGAGGGAGGGCGACAGTGCGGTCTCGAGGTACGCGTTGGTTGTTGCTGCAAGTCCGGTCGATAATGCATGGCTGGATGACGTTGTTGCAGTCGAAGAGTGGGTTGAGGTGGATTGAGAAGTGATCGTGGACTCTGCAGTGCTCGTCACCGCCCGCGCGAGTGACTCCCTGATCAACGCCATCTCGTCGTATCAACTGAATATATTTCACTTCCAGGGCCTCACGATCGGACCCGTACGAGTACTGCCGAGCACCTCGTCCGATATAACAAGACATCGTGTCAGGACGAGACCTTTCTCTCTGCCCGTGTCGTCCCGTCATACAATGCGAAGCTGATACCGGCATCATGGCCGCATATGGTAATAGCGGTAGAGTCACTGACTCGAGAAGTGTTGTGGCCTTTGTCGATCCGGAAGAAGTTACTGTGACTATTGTTAGGCGGCCGAACCAAGGGGGCCGGGCTGCAGCGATATCGATAGACAAAGGAATGTGGACCACAACTGGCGGCTGGCACCTCGATCGACGGCACAAGATGTACCTCACACCATCCTGTTTCTCTATCAACGCGTGACCGAAGAGTCGATAACTCGGGCGACTCGAGAAGGAGCTCTTGGGCTTCAGATCTTATCACTATAGCTGGCTCTCAGATTCAACGCAATTGAACACTGCACTAGACGGCTCCCATCCAGTACTAGGATCTCCAAAGCATGGCTATGGCGAAGAATCCATGTGTTCTAGGGGAAGCAAATCCATACACTTTGACGCCGCCCAAAAGTCCATACAGCGCCTATGATGCTCGAAGTCCACAATCACCGTACAGGCCATACAGCCCGAATTCTGAGAGTCCCAGGACCCCGCAGAAACCGCAAGATTCTACCAGATCGTCGCCTAACAGCCTCTCACCTCCAAGAATAAAATATGGAGGTGCCTCATCTCCCAGAAACAACAGTCTCTCACCTGCGAGAACTACATACGGAGGTGCCTCTGCCAGAACCCCAACCACGCCTACCACGCCAACCAAGAGAAGACCCTCCTCACAAGGCCACAACACCTTCCAGCAGAACCCATACACGCTCAGCCCACCCGCCACAGCATCCCACGGCGATCTCAACTTCCCACAAAATCTCATCCGCGACGTCAAATTACACGACCTTCCCTACCCCATCACCATCAAGCTCAAACTCCCCAACATCCCCGGCCAAGACGCCCCCCGCCCTAAAAACGACACAACCGACTACCGCGAGCTCATCCAAACCCACAGCGCCTTCTACCTCTCCGATGCCCGTACCGCCCCGACCAAAGCCTCCAAAAAAGCCACCTCCGACCTCGCCGCCGCCCGTCGCGCCTTCCCATCCATGCGAGACCAAAACGTCCTCCTAGCCATGGCAACCTGGTACGCACTCCTCTGCGCCACGGACGACACAATCGAAACCATGCCGCCCGCCCTCGCCCGCCTGGCCCTAAGCGAAAGCATCATGGTGCTCCAACGCACGGAAGACACCTACGACTGGCGCGACGCTTTCCACGCGCTGCGGCCTTCGGCGGGAGGGAGGAGGAGCAAGTCCCGGGGTTCGCGAAGCTGTTTATTGATCAAGTGAGGAAAGTGCTGCCGAGGGATGTGTATGCGAGGTTGGTGGAGAGTATTATTGATGTGTGGCAGGCTATGAGCCTCGAGACCACTTTCAAGGAGACGGGAGGCGTGGATGAGGATACGTATCTCCAGACTCGTTCCCGGACTATTGGACTCCGGCCTTTTTTCATCTTGCTGGAGTATTCTTGCGATCCTGACGCCTCCTTTTCTGAGACTCTACTCGAAGACATCAAAACTCACGTCACCGTAGCGGTGGGCCTGCAGAATGATATTCTAGGCTTGCGACATGATATTAGGGAGAGGGAGAGTAACAATTACGTTATGGTTAGTAGCCAGATTTCGGGGAGGGATTTTGCGTATTCGTTGGAGAAGGCGGTGGTGGTGCATAATAATGCTGTTAGTGAGGCTGTGGCTTCGTGGCGGAGGTTTGGGGATGGTGCTGCTGCTGGGAGGGGGAGGGAATTTGTCGATGGGGTTGTGGGGTTTGTGGGGAGGCACTTTGGGTGGGTTGGTGGGGGGAGGAGGTGAGTGGGTAAGTCGGTGGAGGAGTGGTGGAGGGGTGGGGAGGGGATGGATGCTCGCGGGTTGGCAAGGGCTCTGAGGGACGATTTGGAAGATGAGGCTACTCGCATTATCGTCGTTGCGACACATCAGCGGTCAAGTCTGATTAACTTCTTGGAAGGCAAACGTGGTGGTACAGCATCTGATCCCCTCTGCTGCGACGCACGGACACTTAGACTCGATCGCGACGCGATGGCATTAGTCTATTAACATCATTTCCGCCTAAGGTCCGAGTAAAGGCCTTTAGCCGCTTGTACTGGACTTGGCTGGTCAGCTGGCTCAGCACTATTTGCCTGCCTGACTGACTGACCGACCGACTCATCCATTGTCTTCCGTGGGCATTAATACTCTCACCACAATATCAGGAGCAGCCAGTGGGCTGATCCGGGATGCTTGGAACGAAACACCTCTTCGCCAGTGCCTAGGGCTCATCTACGACCATAGGAGGTAACACTCTCTCAATATCAGTCTACGCTTACTTAGCCCAGCTCAACGAGCTCAGAGACGTGACTTGCTTTGATAGGATCAATGCCTAGCCTGCTCAATCCGTCGGGCTGTTGCCCAATCGTCGCGATCGACGTAATCTACTACCGAAGCACTGTCTCAAGACAACAGCAACGACCAAATCGAGCACAGCCTTAAGACACCGTCAATCGACCGAGTAGTCACCGGCATCCTCAGCCACTTGGTACCATTTCAAAACCGCTGGACTGTATACTGACCTTGACGTGGATATCAAGGACTCACTCGATCTGTCAACCTGAAAATCAAGCCCGATCCACTGGATCTCAATGACGATCTGAGGCTAAGATTAGTCCTCCTTCTGACGCCTCCTCTTCGCCTTGCTACTGGCCACCACACTTGCCGGACAATATACGTGCAATTACGGCCATGGGCAGAGACCGTTTCCGCAAGACTGTGACTGACCTGTTCGTCATGCTTAAGTCTTCTTCAGCGCTCCCAGGCCACGAGTGATGTTGCAGACTCGTGATCTTCGTGATTTGGAGGTCTCAATGGACGAGAGTGAGAATGAAAGACAAGGGCGTTGCAACTACAGACCAGCGACTACTTGAATGGCCACTTACGAGGCTTCTGTCGTCGAAACTTCACACAACATGCGAGTAGTGACCATCCAATACCATGACCACCTTGTTTGTATGGTCGATGTTGTGTCCCAAGATATACTATGTACGAAAGCTCCTCGAGATTCAGACGACCACTTAACGTTGCCAACTTTCCCATTTTGACAAAAGAAATCCTTGTCCAGTGCATCGCTTGAGCATAACATCCGTGAGCGACGCAGTTCAGGCGGACGGCGTCTGTCAGACGATCATTGCAGCTGATTTGTGCATCGACTCGCATTCTTGGATTGATTTGTTTGCGGTTGGAGGTCAGCAAAGCCAGCCTTACGACGATTTTGCTTACACCGCTGCAGGCCTGTCATGACATTGGGTGTCAGCCGTATATGCTCTGCTATCATTAAAGCTTTGGTCTACTGAAGACGTACGAAGAAGCTGGGTCTGTAGCACTGTGCTGACTTGCTAGCAGTGAGGCTGGCGAGGAAAGGCGAAAGGAATGACACACATGACAAGGAGGCGTCGTCGAACAGATCGATCAAATAAGGCATGATTGAGCTCAATAATCCATTAAGCAATCGATTGTATATATCATTGATATGCCTATCTGTTGCGGAGTTCCTCGAGCTTCTGCTGTCCCAGTGGGACACTGTTGAACGCTGTTCTGGCTGGGCGTGAGCTCGAAGCATTGCTCTCATCCCGACGATGACCAAAGAATCAGGATGCTATTCGTGTCGATCGATGTATGTCGTTGAAGCTCACGTGTTTGCAGCACAACGCATGCTTTGACGTCTTTCATAACACTCCAGCCCGCGACGAGATGTGAGCGGTGGAAAATCGAGGAGTCAGCCGGCCCGGACATGTCAACAATTCATAGACTGAGCGACGCCTCGACGAAAACTGATTTACCGTCGACCAAGCACCAGTCAAGACAATCTCTACGTACAGAAATATCATTGCAGGTGGCATGGTCTTGCAACATCGGCATCTATGACGGGGCGGAGAGCAGGTCTGAAGGCAGCAATCGCCGCATGCCACTGCTCCGTAAGCTGCGGACTGCCATGTGCCTGCGATCAATGAATGTTCATCTATACTCATTGTCAATGGCCAGTCGTTCCACATTCCTCAATAGGTCTTTTGACGAGGACTCTCGATTAAGCTGCTGACCGAGTATCATCAATGCGCTACAGCTCAGATACGACCACAATTACCTATGCCACAAGTCAATCTGTCGTTCATAGAAGATCGGGACCAAAACATCGTCAATCAATCGTGAGATGAATGGTCTGATCGTGAGATGAATGGGACAAACTCCACATTGAAAATACACATACCCGCCGGAACACCTAGGAGAGACGGCATGGACTGGACTAGTCAGATCGAAATGCACTCAAGCGACGCGGGGTCTGTGTAGGGCAGGATGGCACTGTAAACAGTACGGAGAGCTTATTCAACGGAGCGTTCCGACATGAATTCTGCCCGAGTCCGCTTTGCGATGTGAACTTTGCGATGTGAAGTTTGCAATGTGAACTTAGCGAGGTGAATGGCTGATAGGAACAGGACAACCCCAAGGACGGCCATACCTTGATCATTGCGAATTGCTATACCAGACTGAGCGCAGCATTGTAATCCTCGCATCCTGCCGCATCTCCTCGTAGCAAAAAATCTCGAACGGGAGTAACCGTCGGAAAAATGAAAGCGGCTTCATATCTCGCCCATCTCGCATCGGATTTTGAGAGTCAGTACACCACTAGATTCCTCATGTTTCGCTGCACAACTTTGCCCGTACATGCCTCGAGATCACAGTACATTGGGTATATAGTGTGTAGGCTCCGCGAAATAGCGGCGATTTCATTCCGCCACTATTTCTCAGCTATTACGCGAGCGGGATGGCTACGGCCTAACATTCCCATCGAATAGCGGCGATTTCGCGACTATTTCACGTTGTGGCCTACAAGCACTGTGAGATAGCTGCGAAATCGCGGCTATTTTGCTGCAAAATAGTCGAGAAAAAGCTGGGTCCCTCGGGCACCGCGAAATCGCGGCGATTTTCTCCACAATGTAATTGCAAAATAGCTGGAAGCCTAGTTGCAAAATAGCTGAGAAATAGCTGGAAGCCACGGGCGCGCGAAATAGCGGCGATTTTGCAGTCTATTTCGCGGCTATTTGATCGCGATCCATCGGCAGGCGCCCTACCAATAGTGACTATTTCGCAACTATCTTTCACGTGCAACGTGCTTCCATCCACTAGATATACACAGTCTGGCATCGTGAGTGAGATGCAATTCACAAGATGCCGCATCAAATGTGGTCTAAGAAGATGTACTACGCTATAAGGAATCTAACAGTATATAGACTTTCTTAATCTAACGTGATCTAGGCGAGATATGACTATTTTTAGGATTCTAATAGCTAACCCCCTTAAGATAAAAGTTGTTAGAAACACAATTTCTAAATGTGCTATAATACGACTATCCTAACACTGTTTCTAGCATATTAATCTAACGTCTAGTTATTAAGATATTACATGTTTTAGAATTTAGATAGCTACCTCTTTCTCTTAGCTTAAGAGCAGGGCAGTAGCGACAATAGAGGGGACTAATAGCATTAGCTAGATACAAACAATAAAGTAGGCATAAAGTAGTATAAAGATAGAACTAGACAGCGTTTTAGTAATTGCTAAATTAATAAGATATAAAGACTATAGTAGTAAAGAGGCTTAGCGATTTTAGAAGATAGGCATTATAAGTAAGATGCAATTTATAAGATGCTATATCAAATATAGTCTAAAAAGATGTACTATACTATAAGGAATCTAATAGTATATAGACTTTTATAATCTAATGTAATCTAAGTAAGATATAACTATTTTTAGGATTCTAATAGCTAACCCTCTTAAGATAAAAGTTGTTAGAAACACAATTTCTAAATGTGCTATAATACAACTATCCTAACGCTATTTCTAGCATATTAATCTAACGTCTAGTTATTAAGATATTACATGTTCTAGAATTTAGATAGCTACCTCTTTCTCTTAGCTTAAGAGCAGGGTAGTAGCGACAGTAGAGGGGACTAATAGTATTAGCTAGATATAAACAATAAAGTAGGCATAGAGTAGTATAAGGATAGTACTAGACAGCGTTTTAGTAATTGCTAAATTAATAAGGTATAAAGACTATAGTAGTAGAGAGGCCTAGCGATTTTAGAAGGTAAGCATTATAAGTAAGATGTAATTTATAAGATGCTACATTAAATGTAGTCTAAAAAGATATACTATACTATAAGGAATCTAATAGTATATAGACTTTTATAATCTAATGTAATCTAGGTAAGATATAACTGTTTTTAGGATTCTAATAGCTAACCTCTTTAAGATAAAAGTTGTTAGAAACACAATTTCTAGATGTACTATAATACGACTATTCTAACGCTGTTTTTAGCATGTTAATCTAATATCTAGTTATTAAGATATTATATGTTTTAGAATTTAGATAGCTATCTCTTTCCCTTAGCTTAAGAGTAGGGCAGTAGCAATAGTAGAGGGGACTAACAGCATCGGCTAGATACAAATAGTAAAGTAGGCATAAGGTAGTGCGAAGATAGAACTAGACAGCGTTTTAGTGATCGCTAAATCGATGAGGTGTGAAGACTATAGTAGCAGAGAGGCCTGGCGATTTTAGAGAGCAGGCATTGGACGCATGTGTGCTACTATTCCTTACTTGCGGTGCATAGCGAACGAGCGAGCATTGGTAGTTGCATTGAAGTCAGAGGCATTGGAAGTTGACTTTGGGCAATGACTTTGATGGGGTACGTCAAAGATCCATCAAAACACGCTAGCGAACTATCATCATGACGCTGGTAGTGACGGAGCCGTTGGACCTGATACCTCCACTCACGATCCATCTCTCTGCACGAAATGTCAGTATCAAGGCTCCAGCGTGTCAGTCCATTGAGCCATCGCGTTCTTTCAGCTCTTCGGACTTCTTCCAGCACCTCTGGACCGGCGAGATATTCCCTTGCTTTGCATCAACCTTTGGATCGACAGAGTCCAGTAGCGAACCCTCGACAGGCCTTCTCGACCAGCTCGCACTTTTCAGGGCCTACACAAATGACGACCAACCCGAAGTTGACGTCCCAGATAGCTATCGTCGGCTGCGGCGATGTCGGCTCAACAATCGCCTATTCTTTGATCCTAAACCCAGTCGCCGGCGACGTACTTCTAATCGATCCCAAAACCGAGGTCAGAGACGCCCAAGCCCAGGATCTCAGCGATGCCACATACCACGGGAACACTTCAACCAAGATCCGTCCAGCAGAGCACCAGGAAGCCGGCCAATGTGACATCATTATCATCACCGCAGGAGCGGCGCAGAAGAAGGGCGAGTCGCGGACGGATCTAATTGGGAAAAATCTCAAGATCCTCAAATCCGCCATTGAAGACTGCAAGCCATTCAAGGACGACGCCATCGTGTTGATCGTGGCCAATCCCGTCGACATCCTGACTTATTTCGCTCAGAAATACTCTGGGCTGAAGAAGTCGCAGGTATTTGGCGCGGGAACGTTCCTTGATTCAGCCCGTCTGAGAGGCATTCTAGCCAGCCAGAGCGGTGTGGCAGCAAGCAGTATCGATGCGTATGTCCTTGGCGAGCATGGCGATAGTCAGTTTGTAGCCTGGTCGCACGCAAGCATTGGTGGCGTGCCGTTGGCCAATGTCTTGGAGAAAGGGCAGATCGACAAGGATGCAGTTGCTGAAGAAACGAAGAAAAAAGCAGGAGCCATCATGGAGGCGAAAGGTGCCACGAACTATGGCATTGGCGGTGTTGCGGCGTCCATTTGCAAGAGCATCTTGTTTGGTAAGTCCTACTCCCAGGTTTCGCGGAACGGAGCGCTGATGAGGATTCAGACCAAAGAAACATACGACCCGTCAGCTTCTGGCAGGAGGATTTGAATGTGTGCTTGAGCATGCCTGCTGTGCTTGGCAGGGAAGGTATTGTCCGCAGCATCCCGCTGGAGCTCACCCAAGAAGAAAGAGGCAACCTGGAAAACAGTGCTGGAAGTCTGAGGAAGCTGATAGAAGACTCAGAAAAGCAGGAGTAGACTTTGGTGATCCATGCGGGCCATGCCTGCAGTACATCGAACAACTACTCGTACACCCAACACATCACCTCCACAAGTGCCGCCGCGCCTGCAATGTATCGACCTACTACTCTTACATCTGAAAACTACTCCAACTATGCCTTCGTTCACTTCAATCGGACCCTGTATCGTACAAATCGTTGACATCATCCATAGATTCGCAGGCCATCCCATGTAAAACGACACAACCCTCACACTAACACCACAAATGGCACCAGCGATTATGCCCGCCGACCTACACTTCCTGCTTGACGCCAGCATGGTCACGCTTGATTATCTCAAGCGTAGTCTTGGCGTATTCAAACTCCTTCTCGCCATCGGGCAACCACTTCTGAAGCTTCACTCGAAGCGCCACCTCCTTCGCATCCTCCTGCCTCTTCTCGAGCATAGCTGTCACTTCAGCTCTCATATCATCAAAGATGCGCTCAGCAGCCATTTGGAAAGTTCCTGCCCGCTTCTCAGCTTGGTACATGATGTGCTTCAACATTTCCGAGGTCATCACGGCGAAAGGCGATGCCTCGTTTTGCATGCTCAGAAACGTTCTCAGAACATTGATCATGAGATCCCTAGAGCCTTTGCCAGTCATTGGCTTGCACTTCTCATACGCCTCCAGAAGACCAGTCCTGAAGTAGTTCTCTCCGCTATCCGTGTTCACACGCTGGTAGACGTTGTCTAAATCTTTCCTGATTTTGTTTCTGAATGTTCTGCGTGCTGCTCTGAGGCCATCAATGCAGGCCTCGACGAAGTTGACGAAGCGGTCAATCTGGACCAATTGACCAAGTGTACCTTGCTGGATCTCGTGGACGGAGGCTCGAACGCTGTCGACTAGGTCTTGATGATAAACATCAGCGGCCTTGTAGGCCTCGCCAACGAAATGGTCCCACCGCTGCCCAATCGTAGCCACAGCCGCTCCAGAGAATATTTCATTCCAGCTCTCCTCGGCCTTGGTTTTCGTAACGGCCTTGCCGTCACCCTGAACCCAGACCTTGACAGTGCCTTGTCTCCATTTCCCTCTTTTTTCGAGCTCACCAAGAGCATGGTCAATCTGTGCTGGGCGGTCATCGATCAGAGGCTCGATCAGCACAGACTTGGTTCTCGAGATCAGATCTTCCAGGTAGGCATCGCAAACCTGAGGGAGGAGCTGCTGCCTAGTATCCAACATCTCGATAGCTTGTTGGGAGCCTTTCAATTTGACCGGGTCGACAAACATCCCAATGCCGTGGATCAAGAGTGAAAATTGGGAGATATGCGTCTCAGTAGCTTCTAAGATCTTGGGAGCAACCTTGCCGTGGACATACCGTCGCAATGCCGGTATCTGCGTGGCTTCGCGAGAGATTAGTGTGTGGGATTTGTCGCCGTTGACAATCTTCTCGTAGTGTGTATTCGAGACGAAGAAGATTTCCATCTTCTTGCCGGGCGCGAGGTTGTCCTGGAAGCGCTCGTGCAAGCTTCGCGTAATCTGCATCGAGCGAGCCTCTACAAGAGCGGTCAAGTATCTTGATTCAACCTCTTCAACGTCTTTCTTCGCCCTAAAGCACCGGTTCTGTTTGCGAGCGATGCCATTGTCCTCGTCTTGGCGGCTGGAGGATGTATGCCCGGATTTCCTCCTCTTGGATGACTTCTGTACATGCTTCTGAGCCTTTGTCAAGTCACGATCTGCTTGTTTGTGAAGCCTCTGCAGCTCCGCCTTCTCCTCTCCAAGCTGGTGAAGATGGCTGACTTCGACATTCTCCTCTTGCAAATGCACTAGCAACGCCTCGCCGTCGCCAATATCATCATCGGCTCGAGTGCCAATAATGACAACGTTCTTGCTGCTCTTCCCAAACTGCCTGGTCAAGTCAGCGACTGGTCCCGAAGTCTCAATACGATCGGTGCGATCGACTATCCACAGCTCGTCACAGCCGTCGACTTGTTTCTGAGAAGCGTTGGCGTGAATAGTGTTGATGTCGCTCTTGCCGGGACAGTCAACAATTGAGAAATGCTTCAAGAGCTCGTTGTCGCGAATGCCCATGCGGACCTGCTTGATGAGGGGATACGCGCTCGGCTCTCGCTGACCAGGAATGAAAGATGTGTGAGCCACGATTTCATCCTGAATGTCCTTGAGTCCGTCATGCTGTATGCAGGATGTCGAGCGACAGCCTCTCATAGCCAGCTGCTGTATCATGCTCTCTGCCTTTGTCGCGAGCTTGTCGACTAGCTCGTCGAATGTGCACTTCTGAGACTCCAGGAACACCGACAACGTGGATGTGCTCTCGAACTTGATTGTACCAACGAAGAGGTGATTGAGCGCTTCAACCGCGGTCTTCCCAGCTCTCTCAATGCGATTGCGATCATCCGCATCGAACTCAGTGAGGTCGCTGGTGTAGATGTCGTAGTCGTTTATGAAATGCTTGATCAATGAGACCACCTCTTCTTTGCTGATATAGTCGATGTGAACACCGTACTTCTTTACTTGGCCTTCCAAAGGGCTCTCGTATGAGGTCGCAACAGCTGTGACGCTCTTGCCAATGGCTAGCACCTTGGCTAGCTTCGGCACTCCCAGCAAAGCATTGATCAGAGAGCTCTTGCCAACACCGGAGTCGCCAATGAGCAACGCACGGGTCTTTTCCACTGCGGGAGCTTTGCGTAACTCATGCGCGCGACGATAGGTGCCATAAATGGCGTCCTCATACATGATTTCGCATCCATTCGCTTCGACCATTCCAATCACTTGTTCGGCAAGCGTGACAAGCCGAGCATGCACATTCGGGAAGTTTGGATCTGCAGAACGATTAGCATATGCAGATAAACACGGATGACAGCACTAGATGCCAGTCGACGGGCTGAATGGTGAAGTAATTGACAGCGTGATGGGTCTTGCAAGCGGCAGGGGCATTGGCAAGTGATGCAGGCGTTGACGGGTGTTGGGTGTTGGTCGTATGATGGATGTTGATTGCTTGATGCATGTGTTGACTCCGGTATGACCGTTGACTCCATGATCAGCGTTGACTCCATGATAGGAGTTGACTTTGTGATGATTGTCGACTGCATGATGGGTTGGGTGACTCCAGACTCAAACACTGATGCTACTTACCGTATGCCGGAGCTGCGACGTCAGGCTTTGTCGAGTCGACGTCGTCAGCATCGCTCGACATTGAGCTCTCATCGTCGTCGAGCTCCATGGGACTCGATGAATCACTATCCTCCCGGGCCCGCTTCGAAGTTGGTGTCGCTGGGGGTTCCTCGTTCTTCACGATGTCAGGATCCGCCATCATTCATGCGGCCTTTGCAGTGAGTGGTGTTGCGAACTGTCGAAGATGGGTAGTCGCTGCAGTGTCGAGTGTGGAGAAGGTGCTAAGAATGTCAGAAAAGGTGTCGATATTGGGAGAGGGTGAACGACTGGGAGAAGGTAAGCTGATGTATGTTTTTTTGTTTATGCGAGAAAGTGTTAGTTGGGGCAGTTGTGAGTGTCGAAGCAGAAAATATCGTCGCAAGAGTGCCCGGTGAAGCGGGAAAGCACTGGCTAGACCCGGGCCGATTCTGAGAAAGGAAGTTGCGGTAAAGCGCTCGAAAACAACAATTGTTGCTGACGTAAGTTGGCATGTGAAACACTTCTATGGCTGCGACATTAGATTATGCGCCTAGCCGCCTTCTTGCCGCGAGGAGCGAATCATCCAGAATGTCGTTCGGTCCCTTTGACTGATACGCGTGGAAACGTAATAATTGACGTTTCAGCCTGGTGGCGTCTAGGGCCCACTGCGCATCGTCAATGCCACCAGCAAGTTACTCGCGCGAACACTGCGCTGACCAGCGCTTCGATCGTTCCAGAGCAACCAGACGCTACCAGAGATCAGGAAGGGTTCTCGAACCATCCCGCACGCGGATGAGACCATAGCTACCTGCTGCTTAGGAGGTTCATTGTACATCTTTCGGCTTGTAGCTTGTGAAGCGGCGACTTGCCTTCGCCTTGCCTTTTGTGTAGATTCCAGTTGATCGGATGGGACAGAGCAGTCTTGTTAGCCACTGGTGCGAACATGTAATGGAGCGCAGGAGAGGCAGCCGCGAGCGCCTGAGAAGCACTGCATACAATTGCCGCCTGTACATAAGGTCGTACCAATTCACAAGATCATACCTTTCCCAACGTCATAGAGTCGTAGCACCAGAAGTAGCAACCAGCCTCACCATCCAAATCAATGTCTTGTCCAACCTCAAGCTTGACCCCATACCCTACCTCCACCTGCTCGCTACGCAGGCTGCGTAACAATCACGTCGCCTCTAGAACCATCAGAAGCCTCATACTCTGATTTCCATTTCGGCCACTCCGGATCCACAACCCAACTCCCACAAGCCGGCTCGCCTCTCCTGCCCTCTTCCAACCTCCTCCAGACCGTACTCACCGTCCTCTTAGCCTCCAAACTCTGCTGGACAGTCAGATAAACTCCGGTCCCGTGTCTACCTCTCCAAACCTCAACTCCTATCTCGGCGTATGCGACATGTCTAAGCGCGATGACAATCGGCGAGGCATCATCGCCCCAGACTGTGCTGTAGCTGTCATCGCCAGGATAGTAGATCCGCATTTCCAGTTTCTGGAGACCAGAAGGGAAGCGTGTCCGGCCTTCTGGAGGTGGGCTGGCGGAGGCGTCGCCGCAAAGAGTCTTAATCAGGTCGCTGAGTTGCGTCGCTTCATCAGGCTTCGTGCCGCCGTGGTACTTCATGTGCATCTCGGGTCGTGATTCCCGAGGGCCCATGCAAGCTGCACGTGCTGGTACAAAGGCGCGCGGTGTGTACGTGCCAGCTAGGTGTACACTTCGCGCCTGTTGCAGCAGCTGGGGCGCTTTGGTCTGCAGCACGTGCAAGCCATTAGGATATTGTATGAACAGGCTTATATTCTTGACATCCGGGATGTTGAAATGGCTCGAAAGCTCAATGTATATCTGCCTGCTCACTAGCTTCAATGCCGAGGACGCATATATGTGATCTTGCCCGAGGTTTGGCGCGTCTGCAGGTATCGCGGGGGAATGGGTTGCAGAGAGGAGCGAAGCATTATAGCCGGCTTCGATAACAGGCTCATGCTGCTGAGGAATGCCTTCGAATGGTGTTCGTCCTTCGCCATAAAGCCTGTGGACGACATCTGGGTAAGCGCCTTTGACCTGGGCTGTGCCAATCGTGATGGTCGAGGTGTCGTAGAGTATGTGTTCGTAGATCTGGAGTCGGAGTTCGACTGGCAGGCCGAGGAGCGAACATTCAGATGCCATTGTCTGTGTTCTTTACCACATGTGGTGAGTCTGTAGGATAGGTACACAGGGAATAAATGCCAGCAGTAGGAACTGTTCAGAAAGTGTTATGGAAGGTGGAAGTGAATGAGTCCCTATGAAGGTAAGCGTTCCACTCTTCTGCCCACTTTACCTACCTCGTGCACTTCGTGGACAGCACTTGCATTTCACAGCATGACGTGGGTGTAATTCTGAACTTTTTCCGTCAAAGAGCAAGCAGGATTTGATATTTACAAAGCATTGTGCAGGAGTACATCATATGTGAAGGAGCGCTGAGAGCGAAGACGAAAGCACGTAGCTCACATGGGAGCTGTCACGCGACACATGATCAACTTGATCGAAGTGACTATATATTCGAGGTTTGATTGCGTCGTGCAATGCATATGTATACAGTAAGTTGGGTGTGTGTACATCACAAAGCCTTTGATCGCAATTGCGCCCAACTGAACGCCGCTTACCGCACTGCTAGAGTGGACCGTCCAAAACGCCAAAAGGGGTATCATAACATCATAGCGACACCTCACCGCACATCAAATCAATCAAACCTGCCTCTTCTGTCCACCAAGCGAATGCCTCGTCCGCTTGGCCGCTCTTCACACAACGCCAGTTCAGGCATCTCTTCCTTGCCTCTGCCATTAAATCGTCCTAGTAGCCAGTCTGTCACACTGACGACCCGGTTCATCTTATCCCAATGCCCACCTTCTTCTGTATGCTCGATGATATGCTTCTTCACTCTGCCCTTGTCATCAAACTCGAAGACAAAAATGCCTTGAAACTCCTCCTCTTCCTTCTCAGCTTGCTTCTCTCCGCCTTTTGCGGTGCCCGCCACGAACTCCTTAATCTTGTCGACAGGATCCTTCGTTGCCAGCCCAACGCCGCGATAGATGCCTCCTGACCCATCCCGATGCGTGGTCTTGCCGCATGTCTTCCATTTGACTATGAGTTTCTCGTCTCGGCTTTCGACCGGTACTGCAGTGCCGCCGTTGCGTACCATGCGCTCAGACAAGATTGTGAGCTTGACGTTCCCTACTAGCGGAATGCGACCCCAGGCTACAGGCGCAGTCCAGAGCGCTGCTATGTATGCAATTCTCCCAGATACAGTCGGAAGATGTGGGTGGGTCGAGGGAAACAGATGTAGTGTAATCTGCGGACTCAAAATCTCTCCTGGCAAAGGGCTCTGCAGCAAGGTAGGCAGCCGTTCATGCAATATGCGGACTGTCTTTCCAAGCTGTAATGTCCTTTCATCTGGAGGCTTGTGGTCACCTGGCTGTGACGGCGTGTTGTGACGCCATGGAGTGGGAGTGAAGAACACGTCCCGGTTGATAGGGTCTATGTCGTTGACTCGCGCGAAGCATCTACAATTCTGTAGACAGCTAGTCGGATCGCATCGTCCTGGTTTTGTGGTGGAGGCCACGGCTACTCTCACGGTGGAGGCGGCATTGTGGGTGCGGAGGCTTGATGGCAAGAGCGTGCGCATCAGCCTGACTGGTGTCATCTGTAGTCCAGGTATGCGATATCCATGTGTTCCTTGGGGAGATCCTACATTAATCTGGTGAATTATCCTGGAGCAGCTTATTATTATTCAAGAGCTCGCCAAAAACAAAGTTCCCTTCAACGCCCGTGCTTCTCCACGTTTTGCCGATCATCGCATGTGATGACGTCGAGCGCTTGTCACCGCAGATTTTCCACCGACTGGACTTCAATAGGAAGGTGCGTAAAGACATTGGTTGTCATGACGGGCTCTCGGTAGATCAATGCAGCGGAAGCCTATATAGATTTTTGGAAAACAAAGCAGACAGGTTTGCAAATCTTCCACAGTCGTATCCCTTCGCAGTCTATATGCTTCGATCTCTATTACCCCATACCACCAAAAGAATAACGACTCTGCGAACATACAGCACAATGTCTTCGGGAGGCAAACGCATAGTTTTCACAGGCGGATCAGGCAAAGCCGGCCGTCATGTCATCCCATATCTCCTTAGCAAAGGCCACTCAGTCCTCAATCTTGATCTGGTTGAGTTTCCGCAGGATCACGTACCCGAAGGCAAACAGGTGTTCACACTCAAGACCGATCTCACCGAATCTGGACAGGTCTTCAATGCCCTCACGACGCACTACACCTTCGAAGGTTACGAGCATGGCCACCCGGAAGCACCGCCCGATGTGGTAATTCACTTCGCGGCCTACGCTAGGAACATGCTCGTGCCGGACAACGAATGCTTCAAAGCCAACGTTACCTCGACGTACAATGTGATCGAAGCAGCGTCAAAGTTGGGCGTCAAGAAGATCATCATTGCTTCTTCAGAGACAACCTATGGTGTTTGCTTCTCGGAGGGCAAGACTGACTACCAGAAATTCCCTCTGGAAGAAGACACTTATGACCGCGACCCAATGGACTCATATGCACTGTCAAAACTGTGTGGCGAGCGAACAGCGAGGACTTTCACAAGGCGTTACGGCAATGATATCTATGCCTTGATCATTGGCAATGTGATCGAGCCGCATGAATATGAGCGCGACTTTCCCGCTCACGTCAATAAACCCGAAACTCGTCGACGGAACGCCTGGAGTTATATTGATGGTAGAGACCTTGGCCAGATTTGCGACTTGTGCATACAGAAGAGTGGTCTTGGATTCCAGGTGGTAAGCTCCTCTGGATCTCACTTACGCGTGGGTTCATTACTAAGGTGCTACAGTTCAATGCCACGAATGACACGATCACGACCAAAGAACCAACGAAAGAATTCTTGGCGAAGTGGGAGCCGAACACGAAGATCACAAGAGAGATGGGCGAGTTTGAGGCGCCGCTTAGCAATCGCAAGATCCGTGAAGTGCTGGGCTTCAAGGAGGAGCATAACTGGAGGAAGTATTACAAGCCGTGAATGCAGCAGTATAATGACAGCTGATCTAGTCGCCAAAAGGTCCATTGATCGGGCTGTTGAATATCGTCGAGATCTTCAAACAGCAGTTTCGATGTTCACTAGTGTGCCAACTGCTATATAGATCGAAGCATGAATGCAAAAGAGTCCCGCATGTAGGCGAGAATGATAGGGTATCATCTATACCGCGCCCCTACTGTAGTACAACGATGAGCCAATGGCACGAAGTTGCACGAAACTTTGCCCAGCCCGCGAATTCAGAACTCTATTCGATTGATATCTCCTTATCCATCACATATTCTCTCCGACAAGGACACTTGAGAATGACTTGAACTCTAAGGTAACAGTATGTATACTGCCGTTGGCGTCTGCCAGGGCAATTTTGTGGTCATGTCATGCTCTGTTTTCAAGCGGCAAGTATATGCTCTTGCCGAGGGTGGCAACGGAGCTAAATGCCATGACGCTCACATCCGCAGGTGTGAAGACGCGACTACTGTTTGGGGTATGTCATCGAGGTAAATATGTCGGCCTCAATTCCAGATCCTTGAGACTTGCAACGCCGCAAGCTTTAATACACTATGCCTCGACTACCTGATAGGCGGGTCCACAAGCGCGATCACCCAGGCTCGACTGCACAGGCAATACAAGATGAAAGAACCTTGACTACTGCGCAACCTGGGTATGCAAAGGGAAGCCAAGCAAGCTACGTTGGATCCAATCGTCAGCCTGATGATCGCGTCGACTCGGCCGTGAAGCAAGCCCAGAAGCATCATCTTAGCACTAAGAAGGCCGCAGAGAATGGCAAACCGATCAATTTCACAGATGCCATCGAGAATCAGAAAGACTTGAAGTTGCGGTGTTCCACCAATCGCCCCACTGGTTGGCGTTATGTGCTTGACTACACAGAAGCTGGCATCAAGAACGAACAGGATTGGCCGGCCAATGTGAAGAAGCGACGAGAGGATGATCGGCAGCGCAAGCTGCAACAAAGCTTGCATGGCGGCGGCGAAGTACAGGACCAGAGTGCTGACGATCAAGACGGAGACGACCAAGATGAGAGAGAGGGACTTTCACTCCAGGAACGAACTTTTATTCGTGCTGTCGAGCACGAGAAGAACATGCTTGGCAAATTGGCTCAGGACGATGGCACAGGAAGGTCGACTGCCCGGAATGGCAAGACGGTCAATATCGACGAAGCAGATCAATTTACGCCGGACAATTGGATCCCAAGGCCACCAGAACTGATTCGTCTTGCAGGAAAGCATCCGTTGAATGCAGAGGCGCCTTTGCACCGAATATATGAGTCTGGTTTCAATACACCTAACGATCTGTTCTATGTCCGCACCCATGGAGCAGTACCTCATCTTGATTGGGAGTTACACAAGCTCGAGATCGAGTGTGGCGAGAAGCGGACTCAAATATCAATGGAGAACTTGAGACAAGACTTCACGCCATTGAATCTGCCCGTCGTCATGGCTTGCAACAACAATCGCCGCAAAGAACTGAATATGATTCTAAAGACGAAGGGTTTCAACTGGGGTCCAGGTGCGGTGGGATGTGCCTACTGGAAAGGTCCGCTCCTGCGGGATGTGCTCATCGCAGCAGGCGTGCCAGATCGCATGCCAGATCAGGACCGGAAAAGATACTATGTGCACTTACGCGGAGCCGATACGCCAGCGAGCTACAATTACGAGACCAGTATCGATTTCGAGTACATTATGGATCCGCATAATGATGTGCTCTTGGCTTATGAGATGAATGATGAGCCGCTGCCACCAGACCATGGGTATCCAGTACGGGTCGTCATCCCTGGTTTCGTTGGCGGAAGGCATGTGAAATGGCTTGAGAAGATCTGGATTAGTGACCAGGAGAGTGACAATTATTGGCATATCTGGGATAATCGAGTGGTAAGCGTTCCACCATCTGCAGCTATCACTCCTTTCCCAAGCTGACGAATCGCTTCTGCAGGTACCAGAGTTTGTCAAAACACAAGATGGCGATCTCGCAGACGCCTTCTTCCATCATCCTGACACCGCAGCTTACGAGCAGGCTTTGCAATCGATCATCACCTATCCCAAGCAGAATGAGAAGATCTTCCTGAAGGACGTTGGAAAGGAAGACTATCGTATCGAAGGCTTCGCCTACAATGGCTGTGGCAATGAAGTGAAGAAGATCGAAATCTCCCTTGACGAAGGGAAGACTTGGCTATATTGCATTCGCACGTTCCCAGAAGCTCCCATCAGGCACGGCAAGAAGTTCTGGACCTGGTGTTTCTGGCATATCGACGTCCCAGTTGCTCAGCTGATCAAGGCCCCTGCGATCACTGTACGAGCTTTCGACGCTCAGAACATGACACAGCCTGAACGACCGTACTGGAATGTGCTGGGAACGCTGAACAGCTGCCAGTACACAGTGAAGCCGGACATGCAATTTGATGACGAGACACCGTGCGTCCTCTTTCGACATCCTGTCGAGGCTGGCAACGGCGAAGGCGGATGGCTGAAGGAAAGCGCCGAGAACAAAGTGGCGAGCGCGAATCAAAAATCGGATGTGCCTCCCAAAGAATTCACTAAGGAAGAGATCGAAAAGCACTCGACCGAAGAAGACTGCTGGATTGTCGTTGACGGCTGCGTTTACGATGCCACGAGCGTTCTGCCGTGGCACCCTGGTCCGTACACTGATTCCTGAAACCATCCTTGAGACACAGAAAGGTTCTGACTATTTCTATAGGTGGGTCTGCTGCGA
The DNA here is from genome assembly GCA_007113905.1 of Teratosphaeria zuluensis. Lineage (NCBI taxonomy): Eukaryota > Fungi > Ascomycota > Dothideomycetes > Mycosphaerellales > Teratosphaeriaceae > Teratosphaeria > Teratosphaeria zuluensis. The sequence goes on from VCMQ01000033.1 coordinate 92,713, forward strand.
TTATGCCGCACGCAGGTAAAGTGCATCACCAAACTACGGAAGAGTTCTCCAGCATTCACGACGGCTATGCTTATTCTAAGCTAAATGGTATGTACAAAATTCCATTTATCTGAAAGATTTGATGGGTGGCTGACTTTAGAAAAGAATGTATCCTTGGCTCGGTCACCAAGAAAGCGCAAGAAGTGATCAATCAAACCAAAGCGCAGAGCGACAAGGAAGAGATACCCGAAGGTCAAGCTCTACAGAAGCATGCTTGGACTCCTGTCAAGCTGCTGAGGCGCAAGTCCATCTCTCGAGACACGAGTCAGTACACCTTCGAGCTTCCAGAAGGATCGAAGTACCTAGGCATGGGTACTTGTCAGCACATCGACTTTGGGTTCCACATGAAGGACCGCATGCTCATCAGGCCGTATACCCCTACCAAACCTGTCGTACCACACGGCGTTGAGATCAAAGTCGACGACGCCGAACTGCTAGACAAGAGTGGCACATTCCAGCTCACAGTCAAAACCTACTTCCCCACCGATGAACAACCCGGAGGTGCATTCTCCAACATTTTTCACGAAATGGCAATCGGCCAGGAAATCGAAATGAAAGGACCCATGGGCGACATCGTCTATAACGGCCGTGGTAACTTCAACATTCGAGGCGAGAAGAAACACTTCAAGCGTATTTCGCTCGTGCTAGGTGGCACAGGCTTGACACCAGGATACTCCCTCATCGCTCGCGCCTGCTTGGATCCCGAGGACGAGACGGAGCTGAGAGTCATTGATGCGAACAAGACTGAAGAGGATATCTTGCTTCGTGACGACTTGCGTCATTACGAGGAAATTAGTAAAGGGAGGCTGAAGGTTACGCATATCTTGAGTGCTCCAGACGAGAAGTGGGATGGTTTGAAGGGGTATGTGAGTAAGGAAGTTATGCAGGAGTACTTGTTTGAGGCGGGAGAGGAGAATGTGATGTTGTTGTGCGGACCGCCGCCGATGATTGAGAAGGCTGTTGTGCCTGTGTTGGGCGAACTGGGTTATGAGGAAGGGAAGGATGTTTTTGGACTGTGAGAAGTTGGTGGTTTTAGCATTGTAGTTGAATACGACAATGATATCTTTCCAAAACAGGACTTGTCTGATTGCAGTCCGACGGCAACCCCTTCGTCGTTGTCGATACGATGCCAGCAACCCGACAGCAGCCAGGTCTGAGCTGCGCCGAATGTCCCGGCGCTAAGCCTAGGTAAGAAGGCACGATGCTTGAGCTTCGTGGGTCGCAGGAATATGGACAAGACAAAGCGGCCAGTGTGCTAGTACTACAATGCAGTGCCTCTGGAAGACATGTGCGCAAACATGCAGTACCGTTCGTTGTCTTTGTGAAAGGCAAATTGCTCTCAACGACCAGACAGCTCTCTCGCTTTGTAGCGGCTTTGGCCCGTCGCCAGGAGCAAACGGAGTCCGGCACATATAAGCGTCCAAAATTTCGCGTCCACTTGCCAGCATTGCCCAACACGTCTGATCTGACGTTGACGGTGGCGTCATTCGCTGGCTTGTTCTTGCAGCAACTCCACCTGGAATCACAAAAATTTGATCATTTTTGGTATAGCGTCAGCTTCACAAATCTGAATATAGAAAGTTTTGCCGCAGGCTTCCGGCCTGGCGCGAGCTAGCGTGGCGGTCTGAGTATAAGAATCGCTCGTCCACACTCTCTCTGCTCCCGGACTTCGATCGTTTGACAGTACGACGACTTCCTCGCCTCGCGATCGCTACTGGTCTCGCACTGCAAAAGTACCTTGCCTCAAGATCTCGCTCAAGTACCCAAGATGTCCTCCAAGAATGACACTGCCTGGGACCGCACCCGTGATCCTGCGACAAGCAATGCTCGCGAACAAGACCAACCAGGATTCTCCAATATCCCACCTGAGCTACGCCTCCTATGCTATGAGGCATCTTTCAACACCGCCCACCCAAAACAGCAGGTCCCAGCCTTCTCTGTGTGTAGGCCTAGCAATATCTTCTGGGGCCTTAGCAAGCAGATCAGGCATGAGGTACGTCCATCAATCATTCAACTGCCCACTCGGCTATGGATAGCACAGGGCTTGAACTATTGTATGAGACCAAGGCTAACGGCTCTCAGTCCAGCAATGCTTTGGCACCATACGAGTGTGCCCACCACAAGTATGAGATCAATGTCGCCAGGTGGGCCTTCAATGTCGACAAAGATATCAAGGAGAACATTCTTGGTCTGGGACGCCCACTAAGTGAGAAGTACATCCCGCGAAAGTCAAGCAAGGACGTCAGCGACATTTCCAAGTCCACTACCGGCAAATCCCAGACCAACGCCAAGACCAAGACACCCGTCTATCACCTCGCCCATCACGACTTCAGTCTAGCCACAGAACCCCGCTTCCACACTGCTGCCGTCAACGACATCAATGGCGGCCTCCCCATCACTGCCACCGTCATCTTCCGCCACCCTCCAATGGCCGACATCGAGCCAGTCCTCATGGTCTCGAGAAACATGAACCCGTTGCAAACGCATCAGCTCAGCTTCTGGTGCTCACGGATGTGGGAGTTGATCACTCAGAAGGGCGGAGATAGAAGGCAGATGGTGATCCGGTTCATTGTGGCGTTTGGAAAACTTGTGAGTGAGATGGCTGTGGGAGGGAACCGAGCGCTGAAGAGGTGGGAACTTTTGGCGGGGATTGGGAATTGGTGACTTGGCTTGATGGTCCTACAAGGGGTGATATCCTTAAGACTGCGAAAGGTGAGAGGCGGTCAGTGGTTACGATATACCAAGTTTCAACTTGAAGGGTGATGGCCATGGAACAGTTTGCGGCTCGAGCTACGAGATCCAACATACGATGTCGTGCGTATGAAGGCGATACGCGGCGTTTGCTGAGTGTATTTGTCTGTTTCCAGTAAGCTTGCCTTTCATATCAACGAAGTGGAACAGCATAACAATCCATGCTTTGAAAATGTCGTTGCCTTGAAATCCGGACTCGGCAGCCTTCCGTCTCGGCATGGAGTCGCACTACGTCGGCTGGGTCAATCTAGAATACCAAGACTAGGAAGGGAGGAGATGCTTTGTCTACGCTTGCTTATGGTTTGCTGTACCTCACTCAATAGACTTTCGATGCCTAGGTCGTAAAGACCGAGCTCTGGTATTACTGAGACACAGCAAACCGTCCTTTCTTGAGGCTGTATAACCCTTCGAGCAGTCGCTCTTAGATTTGCATCTTCTGCTTCCGTTCGCGTAGCAGCATCAGCGATACCCTGAGGCCTGAGCCCAGCCACCCACATCTGTGAACACAGATATTTTTCATATCTGGTATAGCGTGAGCTTCACATCCGCAGAAGAGCTGGACTGCGAGTCGGCTCCTAGCCATTTGTCAAGTTGGGTCAGGAACTTTTTTCTTCAACCACTTTATTCATATTTCCATGATATTTTATAGCCAGACAGCATTAGTAGAGACAAATTTGCCCGTGGCATTCCACCTCACAAGGTCCAGCATGAAGTCGCAACCCCAGAAGGAGACCCAGAAAAAGAATGTACCGCATTCCGAAGCGAAGCAACAAGGCCATCACGATGCTGCGCCAACCGCCATATTATCGCCACGCTTTCGTTTCCTGGACTTGCCGCCTGAGCTACGCGGCATGATACACGAGTATGCATTGACCTCGAGTCACACATGCCAACGAGTCTCAGCATTCTCGACGTGCAAGCCGTACAGTGTCATCGCTTTAATGTGTAGGGAGGTAAGCTTGCAGATAAAGTCCTGTAGACGAGCCAGAGAGGGGACCATCAAACTCGTGCTGACATGTCATCTTGTTGTCGACAGAGCGCGGCGCCAGGGCCATACGACTGTGCCCATCGATTGTACGATATCGACGTCAGCGAGTGGGATGGTGACTGGGAGCACGAGATGGGCCAGAGGGAGGTCCTTCTTGGGAAGGGCGCAACCATCGACGAGAAGTCTGCTGCGGCCAAGCAGCACAATCTTGCCATGACCAATGCTGGAATTGATAAGATGTCCAGCTCCAGCCAACCCGCGAAGCAGATTACAATTCCCAAGAACAGAATCGATCACGAGCTGGCGAACCACAACTTCAGCCTGGCTACTGACCTCCGCTTCACCACCACGAGCACGCACGCTCGCAATGGCAACCAGTCGCTCGTCGCCACAGTCATATTTCGGGATGTGGGTGACAACAAGCCTGAGCTAAAGTGCTCCCCAAACACCAGCCAGACAAAGAGGGACAGGTTGCATCCGTATGTGAGGGTCTTCTGGGACCTTGCTATGAGGCAGAATGGTGACAGGAAGGACCAGATGATCGACTTCATTGTAGGCTTCGGTCAGGTGGTCCAGAAGCTTGCATTGACGTTTGATGAATAGGACGGTACCAGGGGATCGAGGACGCTGACCCAGTGAGTGTGTCTCAAGGGGCTGATGTCGCTCGAGGCATGAGTAAGGAAGGCATTTCGCACTGAGCTGTTGCTGTAAGCCCGCATGTGCCGGCTGAAGGCATAGTCATGCGTTCCACTCATCATAGTGGTTGTCGAGGGTAGCTTGAAGAGCTTTGAGGGTGGAATTGGAAAAGCTGAGGGTATCAAAGTCATATGACTCCGTCAAAAGATAGACTCGCTGCTTGGCAGTCTAATGCTGGGCATCTTTCCCATTTTCCAGTTCAGCGGTGCCTTTCTGGATTGTGTGGTACAGAGGTCCGGATCCAATCCATTGTTCCACTATGTCGTTGCCTTGAACTCCGAACTCCGCAGCGACGTCACAGCAGCACCGCCACACCACTCTCTGTGCCCCGCGATCCTACCACTACCACGCCGCGTCACGCGCACGTACAGTACTCGTAGCAGTCCTTTGATGCAAAGACTGTGACCTGCGCCATGCTCTGATAGTCCTTAGGCGCCGAACAAATAGTCACAATCCTCCAGCATGGCGTCCCAGGTTCAAGACGCCTCCCACGAGCCGCCTTCCCCTCCATCACCTACAGCCAGTTTCTACGACATGTCGGACGACGAGGAAGCGAGCTACAGCACGATCAAGTACAGCAAGAGTGGAAAGGGTGTGAAGTTGCTGTTCTGTAAAAGCAAAGTCTATGTGCATCCTTCGCCCAGCGCCAAGGATAATGTCAGTGGGTGGATTGCGATTATGCAGCAGAAGCCTGCGGATGCGCCGACGAGTCCTGGCGGGAGTGGGCCTAGTAGTAGGGACAGAGCGAGTTTGATGGTGGCTTGGGTGCCGGAGCATAGTCTTACTTCTACTACGGAGGTATGTACAAGCGGTTCCCGTTGAATGTGCTCAGTTTTGGTGTAGATCTTGACGATTGACAAGCACATGTTGCAGTAGTACTCATGCTGATGCTAGGGATCACAGGCAACATATAAAAAGGTCGAAGCTCAATCAGGAAAGAACGAAGCACCAACGCAACCGCCACTCGTGCCTGCGCCACCTGTCACGACATCACATACATCGTCAATAGGCTCTTCCGCATTTGCCGTACCACTGTCAGAAGTATTCAGCATCCTCGTACGACCTCCCAGCACAGGCTGGTGGCATGGTAGTGTTGTAATCAATACCCATGGCGGAGAGAGCTTCCCTGCATTATTCTTCCACGACTCAGAATGCGAAAGCACGATACAGCAACGCAAGCGATTGCAGAAGGAAAGCTTCAGCATCGAAGGCGGCGAGGGTGGCATGTTCTGGGGCGGTGATGAAGTTCTGAGATGGTTGAAATTGTATACTGTGGTCGAGCGCAGCGCTCATGAACCTAGTATCTACCTCATTGACCCGAGTGATTCTGATAAACTGTCGTTTGGCAGCGGTGGCAAGCCGACGCCTGACAAAGTGCGGAACGTACTTGAAGGCAAGCACAAAGATGAGCCATCCAAGAACAAAGGCAAGAATGCCGAGGATCCAGTCATAGCTGCGCTAAAGCAAGCTCGATGGGGCTTCATGGAGAAGATGGCACAAGTCACTACATTCGCGAGACGGACGGCTCAAGCAGCAGCTGAAAACAAGAACATACCGCCACAGGTACGAAGACTTATGCAGAATCCACAGGTGCAGACGGTGTCGGATGAGTTTGATTCTGCGAGATTGTACTTGGCGAGATGGGCGATGGGGATCGCGGAGCAGAGTGAGAAGGAACGAAGTCAACGATTGTGGACGGCAAAGGATGTTCTCAACACTGAAGATTCCGAGGTGGGGTCTTTCGAGATACTGGACGCTGAGCAGCTGTCATTAAGTGACAAAAGGAGACCTGTCACACTTAAGGAGTGGCATGGCTACTTCAACAGTGAGACCGGAAGGCTTGAGAAGACTCCTGATGAAGTCAAGGACCGGATCTTTCACGGTGGTCTGAGTCCGGACGACGGCGTTAGGAAGGAAGCCTGGCTCTTTCTGCTTGGCGTATACCAGTGGGACAGCACCAAGGAGGAGCGCCATGCGAAGATGAACAGCCTTCGTGATGAGTACATTCGACTGAAAGGCGCATGGTGGGAACGGATGGTTGACGAGCAGGGCACACTTGAGGAGCGAGAGTGGTGGAAGGAACAGAAGATGAGAATTGGTAAGTATTTCTCGTCCCCGATTCCAACCTTCTGCTACTGACGTCTATGTCTTTACTGACCGTGCTGCCCACGCTGTAGAGAAAGATGTCCACCGCACGGACCGCCATATCCCGCTCTTCGCAGGCGAAGACATCCCGCATCCTGATCCTGATTCGCCGTTTGCAGAGGCTGGCACGAACGTGCATCTCGAGCAGATGAAGGATATGCTACTGACCTACAACGAATACAACCGCGACCTCGGCTATGTCCAGGGCATGTCGGACCTGCTTGCACCCATCTACGCAGTCGAACAAGACGACGCAGTAGCCTTCTGGGGCTTTGTAGAATTCATGAACAGGATGGAACGCAACTTCCTCCGCGACCAAAGCGGCATGCGCCTGCAACTCATGACTCTCGACCACCTCTCCCAACTCGTCGACCCAAAACTCTACGAACACCTCCAACGTCTCGACAGCACAAACTTCTTCTTCTTCTTCCGCATGCTCCTCGTCTGGTTCAAGCGCGAATTCGAATTCACCGACATCATGCGCCTCTGGGAAGGCCTCTGGACCGACTACCTCTCCGCAAACTTCCACCTCTTCGTCGCCATGGCGATCCTCGAGAAACACAGGAACGTCATTATGGAACACCTGAAAGGCTTCGACGAAGTCCTCAAATACGTCAACGAGCTCTCCGGAACCATCGATCTCACGTCCACCCTCGTACGTGCCGAAGCACTTTTCCGACGTTTCCAACGGATCGTCGAAGCTGTTGATCGCCAGTCGAACTTCCCTGCCGCTCCGGCGGTAAGGCAGAGATTACCACAGCCGCTTCTCCTTCGGCATCGAGACCGGGATCGGATGGGAGGCCGAGGCAGGGTTCTGGTACGTCGATGCATTCAAGGACGGGGAGTGGGAGTGCGCATGCGTCTGGGAGGGATAGATTGGGTGCAGAGAGTGGAGGGGCGGAGAAGGAGAGGGTGATTAGTTCGGAGCTGAGGTCGTTGTTGAGTCGGGAGACGCCGAAGTTGGATAAGACGGAGGTTAGGGCGCATGGGGGTGGGGTGGGGAGTTGAAAGGAGAGAGGATTAAGGAATGATGAGGTAATGTGATATGATGGAGTTTTTAGGGCAATTTGCACAAGCAGAGGGCATAAGATGGGGTTTCGTGAATGGAATTGGTTGGCATGGTCTTTTTCCACTGATGGTTAAGAATGTAACAGTATTATTGACGAATGAGGATTGTACAGAAAACGAGACATTACCTCACCAAGGACAATTTTGACATTCTCGTCAATAACAGCCTGACAAATTACCACAAGTCTCTCAAGTAACCATGTCGACTCCGGTAATCCCACCGCCAAGATGCCCAAATTCCAACCTCCCGCTTCCTTATACGCCATTGGAGCCGCAGTAAGAGCAAACGTCATCAGCATCATCAAGACCTTCACAAGATCACAGACACGAGCAATCCGAAGAAGAGGAGCAATGATCACCATGAAAACTGTGCTTCCTCACAACCTATCAACGAATCAATGATACTTGATGCTCATGCTAGGAGAAGTCGAGAATGAATGGGCTCATGCTACCAAGCAATTTTTCGCTGCGGTTAAAAGTCAACAACTTCCCTCTCAAACCGAGTCACTATCCCCCTCTTTCCCCAATCCAACCATCTAACTCCTCACCCCATCCTCACTCCAGAACAAAAACCCCGGCCGCCTCCCCACCAAAAACAACCTCACTTCCCCTCCCCCTCCCCCTCCCCCTCCTCTCCCGTCACCCCACCCCCACAAACCACACCCGCCAAACTCGTCCAAACCCACAACCCCACAAAATTCACCAACAACACCGTCCCCTCTTCCCCCCCAGGAAAAACTCTCACACACCTCTCCCACAACTCCTTCCCCACCACCCCCTTCCTCTCCACAACCAACCACCTCGTCACCTCCCTCGTCAAAGCGCACACCTCATCTAACCCCTCCACCTCCTCACCGGATTTCATCGCCGAGATCTGAGCGGGTGTCAAGAGGTCGTAAGTTGTCGCAATCTTCGCGTGCGCGTTGAAGGCGAAGGTGGAATTGAAATGGGCCATAGTAACTAGAGCGGCGGTTTCCCGCGCGGAGGCCGGGAAGCGGAGACGGCGGGCTTCGGTGTGGAGGGTGCGGAGGAGGTCTAGGGAGAGGTGGCCGGCGGGGGGGAGGGCGGAGAGGAAGGGGAAGATGCCTCCGAGGGCTTCGTTGGGGTCAGGGGAGGAGGAGGTGGTGGTGGTGGGTGTGGCGCCGGGGACGCTGGGAAGGTGGGTGGGGGAGTGGTTGTTGTAGGTTGCGTCGGAGGTGAGGACCTGGGTGACGGTTTCGTGGTAGTGGGATTGGAGGGCGCGTTGGGCGGGTGTTAGGGAGTGGTAGGGGCGGGGTGGGAGGTTGGACATGGTTGATGGGGTGAGGTTTTTTGGTTTTTGGTGGTGGTGGTGGTGGTGGTGGTGGTTGGTTGGTTTTGTTGGAGCTTCTAGGGCGGGTGAGGAGGAGCGAGAGGTTTTCCATCGTGAAGAGAGATAGGTGGCATTCTATGTTGCTGAGTTTTTGAAGCAGGGGAGGTGGTGGCAGGGATGTTACCTGCAGGTCAGCTCGGGTGATGCTGTGTCGTGGAGTATTGAGAACCAGACGTTTTCTGACCGGAGCATATGTACTACGTCGTTCTCTGGGAAGCATATACGGCTGTAGGCGATCGACATGCTGGTGATGGTTCCGTGTTGCAATTGTGTTGCAGCCATACAGCACTTGCGCATCAATATATGCTTGCTGTCATTCCGCCTCAATTCTAGCTAGGCAAGCGTCTGCACACAGCACCGTGCTGGTAGAATGCAGTATGCAGCACTATCATCCACCGCATCGCAACGCCAACTCAGCTCATCCTCCCCCTCCTCCTAGCCCCACCCGCCTGCCCCCTCCGCAACACCGGACTACTCCCTACAAAACTGCTCTCCAAAATCGAACTCGACAATAGCAAACTCCCCGGACTCCTCGGGAGCGCATGCCCCTCCACCGCCCCGACCTGCGCCCTCATCCTCTCCTGCAAACTCCCCACCCCCTGCTGCGGCGGCTGCGACTGCAACGGATGCTGCTGCGACTCCACGGCCTGCCCAAAACCCGAGCTCCCCTCGTTCCATCCCCCTCGCGCAGAAGAACCTCGAGATCGCCGAGTCGAGCGACGCGCGCTTTGCTGAGCGAAGGAGTCTTGAAGTAGGCTGCTGTCGCCGTCGTCTTCGGAGGAGGAGCTGTCTTCGATTTCCGTGTCGGTGTGCTGGTAGCTGCCTGCCTCAGGCACGCTCTGATCGAGATCAAGCTCCTGGTCTAAATCCCTATCCATGCCCAAATCCTCCTGATCGCGCGCCGCACCCGTCAATTCCGCCTCCTCCATCTCCAGCGCTTCCTGCTCATCTTCATCCACCACCACCACCTCCTCCTCTTCACCCTCTGCCTCCCGCACGAATTGCGAGTCCCCCTCCACCATGCTCTCCTCATTAAAGCTCACCTCACCCGTGACCTCACCCTCCGCCTCCTCCGCCTCCGGGATCTCCTCATCCAGATCTCGTTCGTCAGCCTCATCAGCCTCAGCTGCTGCTTCCTGCCCTTCCGCGTGAGCCTCGGCAAGACGCTGCTGCGCTTGCATATCTAGTAAGCCCTGCTCCTGCCTCGCCTGCTCTTCCTGCTCCAGTCTCTCCGCCTCCTCCTCGTTCATCGCCTGCAACGTCTTGCTAATGCCGGGTGGTCGGATCCAGTACGCGCCGAAATTGCGGATCGCTGCTTTGCGTTGGGCAATGGCAGCTTCGTCGGCGGCCAGAAGGGCGAGTGGCGAGCGGGCATTGTGGGCTTTGCGGTCTTCGTCGCGTCGTTGTTGTGCTTGGCGGTGTTGCTGGGAGTGCTGGGTGGTGTTGGCTGGAGGTGGTGATTCGGGGCGTGGACGGAAGCTGGTGCGGAGGAATAGGGAGGGGTCCTCTTGGGGAGGTATGAGGGGTAGGGAGAGCATGGTGAGATGTTATGACATGTGATCAAGGCAGGCTGTGAGATGGAGAGGAGAGTCGGTGGAGGAATAGATGTGGCAGGCGCCCAGCTTGGAGACTTGACCAATATAATTAATTTGCCTACGTCGTTAGGTGGGAACACCAAGACTGACTCATATACTGTAAGGTAGCACTCGATAGATCGACGAAATGTACCATCTATCAAGAGCTCGCTTGACTGCATTTCCTTCCCTCAACACGAACCCGACGCGAGTTCACATGCTCCACGGCACCACTTCGGTGAATCGACCAGCTACCAGACCTCCACGGTTACAACCTCCCCTTTCCTCATACTCACCTTGTTGCGAAGCGGGTGCTCACAGATGCCTTGTTCCTGTCTTGGCCATCTGTATTGCGGTAACGGTCCGAAGCCGCCCAGTCAAGCACTCATCTCGCTCCCGTACACCTTGGGCGCAGCAATTCCGCTGCACTGTCTGAGGATTAGATGTCTGGCGAGTGCTGCTGCATCGGATGATGAAGCTCCTGACTGGGCACGCGGGACTATTGAACAAGAGTGACGATCGAGGAAGCTTACAGATGCGATCGCTGTGGTTAATGAAAGATTTAAATGGTCATTTTGGTTGATGTCAGTGTGTGAACCCTCAACTATCTGCCGCGTTGTGCTACATGCACGCCGCAAGTCCACAGCCAGGAGACACCGTGGCGGATCGTTCTCTTTTGAAATAGCTAGCACTCTTGCGGCAGGTATCTAGCTAGAATGCTACAATGCCGCCTGTCATAATCTCATGCCACAATCGTCACTGTCGCTCTGTCTATGACTTGTTTCACGGAATCTTAGTGAACATTGCAGGCAGTCTTTGCCATTGCGCACACAGTCAGTATCCCTAATGGACCGACGAGATTGCCTCAGCCCAAGTCGCAAAGACCGACACCCCGTCAGTCCTTCAAAACCACGTCCAACCACCCTGCCACGCAGCCTTCGGCACCTCCAGCTCCGCCACCGCAATATTAACCATATGCAACCTCAGCAGCAACTCATGCTCAACCTCCGCAGCCGCCACGATCGCACCCTTGCGAATCTCCTCCCAAGCCTTTCTCTCTGACAGCACCAACTTGCCTGCGCCGCCCTCAACATCGATCCTGTGCTCCATCCAGCCCAAGCCGATGATGCGCGAGAGCTCGGCCTCGAGCGGGTCAGTGCATGGGACGATGGGTTTGAATGAACCGGTGCTCTCGACGTCCTCAACTGGTGCAGCGTGGTCGGGCTTGAAAGGTACCTTGGCCTCGATACGCGCGAATGAGACGTCACTGTAGGGCGAGCAGAAGTTTGTGAGGTCCGTTTCGCGTTTGGTAGCTTTTGGTGGCTGAGGTGACTCGTCTTCAGCATTCGATCCAGGCTTTTGAGCTTTGGCCGACCTCTCAAATTGAAGGCTCCTGGAGCCGTCGTCCGGTCTTTTCGACATTCTCGGAGCTGGAATCGAGTTAGAGGCTGATGCTTTGAATCTCATGTTGACTGCGTTACGCTTCCAGTAGTCGAGTTGGGTTCTGGACTGCTGACGATGTTGATGTTTGTCAGTGAAATATGGAAGCTGCGCAAGTCAAGTGTGGAGCTCGGAGAGCTTTGACTCGCATTCACATGCGCCTTCCCGCTTGGCAGGAGCAAGATTGTTTGCAACTAATTTGTGGTAGAAAGGGCTTCGATGTTTGTCTTCAATGACGATCGGGTCTTATCGCCAAGTAAATCTTGAGGCAAAGTACTTCCTTCTACGAGTGCACGGGGACTGCCCACAAGCGACCTAGATGTGATCAGTCTATGTGTCTTCCGTCAGTCATGGATCCACTCCATTGCCAGCCTGAGGGCGGTGATATAGGTACAGCTTCGATTGACTACAAAGATCGAGGCAGCGGTAAGGTCTGACGAAGACGCAACGTTCGGCGTCCGCACTGTCACCTCTTATAGCGAAGTCAATTGCTTTAGGAGGTCCAATCCAATCATCGGGCTTCTGACTACCAGACGAGTTGGTAACAAGGAGTAGGAGAGGGAGAGGGAGAAGGAGAAGGAGGATGCAGCTCGGCTAGCAGCGGACCGAGCAGAACAGGCTAGTGCCCAAATGCGGAAGTCACTCTCGACTTGGCTATTGGATGCCCGATTACTTGCTTTTATGCATGAGAACAGTATTCACTGCAACGAATCGATCAGGAGGGAATCGGGATGGGGGAGCAGGCTTTACTTGCACGATAGCGACGGATTGAACACGGCGAGCTTGGCCAAGAGCATGCCAAGGATTCCTCAAATGGTACAAACACACTCGCCCTCCCAGCTCGTCCCACCACGCGACAGCCTCGAGCTCGCCTCGCTAGCCTCCTCCGACAACAACGACAATGGTCGCGATTCCCTCGACTCTGCATCATCGCCTGAAGGCATCTCGTCCTCGCGCAAGCTCTCCATAGAATCGAACCGACCAGTCAGCAACCGTAGAAGCTACTCCGTCTCCAGCGCATTCGACTTCAACAGCGCCCTGTTTCCGCTCTCCTCCAGCGGAAATGGCTACACCGCGCTTGGCACGCCGACGACACCGGGCTTCGAGCTGGGTGGTGCGGGCGGGCAGGGGAGTCTCGAGAAGCACAAGAGCTTGACGTTCCTAAATGGGCTGTCGTTGGTCATTGGCTTGATCATAGGCAGTGGGATCTTCTCCTCGCCGGCAAGTGTGAACAGCAATGCTGGATCGCCCGGGGCAGCTTTGATTGTATGGGTCATATCGGGCATTCTGGCTTGGACGGGGGCGTCGAGCTATGCAGAACTCGGAGGAGCGATACCCCTCAATGGAGGCGCCCAGGTCTACTGCAGCAAGATCTTTGGCGAGTGGGCGGGCTTCTTGTTCACGTGGTGTACAGTCACGGTGCTCAAGCCCGGGTCTTCCGCCATCATAGCCATCATCTTTGGGGAATACGTGGTTCGCGCGATCATTGGGGCAGACGCTGTGGATGCAAGCCCGTGGATCAATAAAGGCGTGGCCATGCTGGGACTCTTCGCCGTCACAGGCATCAACTGCATCTCTACAAAACTCGGGACGCGAAGCGCCGATCTTCTGATGTTCCTCAAATTCGTCGGACTGCTCGCCATTACGGTCACAGGCATCGTAGTCGCTGTCACGGGCCTCGCATACAATAAATCAGCCCTCTCTCAGACATGGAAGCACACCAATTGGTTTGAAGGCACATCCATGTCCAGCAGCCAATGGGCCGTAGCCCTCTACGCTGGTCTCTGGGCCTACGACGGCTGGGACAACACTAATTACGTCGTTGGCGAGATGATCAACCCTGGTCGCGACCTCCCGAAGACCATTCACACGGCAATACCAGCAGTCATTTGCTCTTACCTTCTCGCAAATTTAGCATATATCTTCGTTCTGCCTACAGACGTGATCAACGGGTCCAACACCATCGCCGTCGCATTCGGCCAGACAGTTTTCGGACGTCTCGGCTCCATAATCCTGGCTCTCGTCGTCTGCGGCTCCTGCTTCGGTGCACTGAATGCCACAACCTTCACTGGCGGCCGCTTAGTGTACTCCGCTGGAAAGGAAGGCTACATCCCCGCCATGTTCGGTACCCTCGGACTCTCACGCGACTCGCAGCAGATGCGCCTTCCTCGACGCGGAGCCCGAGCTAAGAACCTGACACGTCTGGTGGCCGACGAGCAGGGATTCTTCTACACCCCAATCTACGCCATGTCTCTCAACGCATCCCTGACTGCGGTGTACATCGTCATAGGCGACTTCCCAACGCTCACGACCTTCTACGGCGTTGCGTCGTACCTCTTCTACTTCACCACGGTAGTTGGGCTGATCGTGCTGCGAGTCAAGGAGCCAGAGTTGGAAAGGCCGTATAAGTGTTGGATCACTACTCCCATCATATTCTGCTGCGTGAGCTTGTTCCTGGTCAGCAGGGCCGTCTTTGCGAAGCCGCTGCAGGCACTAATTGTATTCGCGTTCATTGCGGCGGGTGTTCCGCTATATTTCTGGAGGTTTAGCGGCAAGGGGAGTCGAGGGCGAGGTCGTATGGGGGGCGAGAGTGAAAGCTGGTGGCGGTTCTGGAAACGATGGGGTCGGACATGATGGATTGTGCTCGTGTAAGAATATCTGCTGTATTCGTTCCAAAACGAGAATTGGTCTCGTGATTAGGCTTGTCCAGCAGTGGCCCCAGGTCCGCGGCTTGGCCGTCAATTACCGCGGCAGTTTCCTTCCGAACTAATCATCGTGATATGCACATGGGTCCCATGTACGACAACAGGGTTCACGTGCGGTAGACAAGGCGCTGCGCCTGATGCCGCCCGCGATGCGAGAGTCTAAAATGACTTCGAGATCCAGAAATAGCTCTGCTAAACGATGGATGCCATGACATTGAATCCGAGTGCCAGAAAGAGGGGCGTGCTCTACAGACTTCTAGAAGGAATTCAAGCTCGAGTGCTAAGGATGGCTGGGCATTGGCATGAACAAGTTGCTTGCTCGTATTTGCGAGAAAGGTCTGAAGTGAAGCAGGGTGACACTGGCTTCCTTTGAGGCCGAGAGACTACTGGATACTAGGTCGGGCCTGCCAAATGAGCGCCAAGATCAAGAAACGAGTCCATTTCTGGATTTTTCTTGTTCTGACCACTGTTCAACCCAGAAATCGCTTAACATAAGTACCCGGCCCTCTTCCCTCTACCATCCATCCATCACAATCAGCACCACAACAAAACCCTCCCCAGCAAAGACTATCTCCAAAACACAACAACACCACCACCACCACCAAAATGCTCACCCACCTCACCCTGGCCTCCGCCCTCCTAGCCCTAACCACCAGCGCCTGCCGCTGGGACGACCCAGACGTCAACACCGGCTCCCGCCTCCCCAACTGCTACAAATGGCCCGTAACGCAATGGTCGGCCGGCACCGCCCGCGCAGGCGGGTACTACGACTTCCACGTCTCCGGTCCAGACGACGGCAAGCGCCCGCCGTTCACTGCGTACTGCAACGGGGATGCGCCGTATGAGGGCGCAGGGACGAGTGATTATAAGGATTGTGAGGTGTTGGAGGGGTTGACGAAGGGCGGGAACACGAGCCCGATTGATCAGGGGAATGGGTTGCAGGTGAAGGCTTGGTTGGAGCCGGTTGTGAGTGGGAGTGGGGAGGCGAAGATTCATGTTAAGGTGATTTGGACCGATGAGGATAGGTGAGTTGGTTGTTCTTCTGTTCTTTTTTCTTTTTTTCTTTGGGAGTATGCTGACAGGTTTGGTTTTTTACTTGTAGGTCCCAGTGGGCGCTCGAGGGATGGCACTCGGCTACTTTCAACCAGTTCGTCGGCGGCGGGGAGACGTTCGACATCACCCCGGGCGCTATCGTCGGATTCTAAGGGAGAGGAAGGCGCTCTGAAGATTGCTCTCTGCATGGCGATGGCTTTGGGTGGTATTTCGGGACGGCTTGGCTATGGTTTTTGGTGTTCTTTGACAAGAGTTTAGGCAAGTGCATTGGGAGCATGTATATTTACAGAGCATGTTAGTGACCAGCTGATTCTCGGCGGTTTCTATCAACGTGCAATAGTCGCAATACTCTGCGCAGTGGGTGTCAATGCTTGATCAAACTTTATTCGCAGCAGATAGGCTTAACAGGCACCAGGCTTTCGCATCAGCTGTGGTCGTTCGGAGGTCCTCGTGATGTCCTTGATCAGATCGATCCGGACGGCAGTATGATACAGTGGTGAAAGCAAGTGCCTGCTGGTCCCTAGACGCCTGTTTTTTGACTCCAGTAACGCCTCGCTGACCAGGTCCCGGATGCATCCATAATGTACACCACACGCATCTCAGAATAACCAGACATAGGTGAACAGCAGAAACACAAACGCGAAAAAGCCAAGCCAGACTCTCCAGCCCACACCTGTCCGTTCGGCCATCCGTAGCATTCGGTTCATAGTGCCTCGTAATCGATTTCTTGTGCCTTCGAAGCCCTCGTTCATCTTCTCAGCAAAGGCAGTGCTATCCCGGATCTCGTCGCCGATGGCTACAGTAAGCTAAACAACACCATTAGCAACTCGTCAACATCGATCAAGCGATAATACATGAGTCATGTCGCGACAAGAAAGAAGCAAGACAACATACATCCTTCAACATCTTGACCTTCTTACTCATCTCACTCGCCTGCTCCTCATTCTGACTCTCCAACTCATCCATCACCGCACTACTATACTCGCCCTTCTTATTCGGTGTCGCCGCTCTAAACCCGCCATCCCCGCTCCGCCGCGCCCCGCCGATGTCCGGACTGCTGCCTGGGTACGCACTGAAGCCCGGCCCCTGCCCGCCCAGATCATTGCCACCCCCAAAGCTGTAGGGCGAGCTATTGTTCGCGTGATAGGTTGAGTAGGGTTGCTGTGATCGGGAAATGGGAGTGGAAGGGTTCGCGGAGGAGGGCCGGGACCGAGTCTGTTGGGCGTCGTAGGAGGAGAAGAGGGCGTTACGCGCGGAGTCGCGCTGAAATCTGGCGCGGCTATTAGATGACATTTTGACACTCCTGAATGTTTTACATCTTACCTTGAAGCCATTATTGTATACGGGGCCTCAGTGTGAGATGCGACGTGGGCATCTCCTAGTGGCGGGATGGGCCGACCGCTGCTTCCGCATGTGGATATGACGCCCAAGCTCGTGATCTTTGTCGTCTTTCACATGCCGAAATCATGAAGTACGGGTCAAGGGTACTCCCTCGCATGCTCCCGGTGCATCCTCGCTATCTGTGCTCACCTCATATCGTAGTCAGCGGAGGGACACGAGGCCAAGGTTGACGGCACGAATTTGGCTCTGTTAGCAATGGAGAAGCTCGATGGCGTGCGAGCACAATCTGCGCTGTAGATGGCTCGCAGTCGTGGAATTGCCATGGGCCAAGTCGATATGCTTCAAGCTGTATCGCACCATTCCTTATGTCCGTGAGGAAGATATAGCTCTCTCTTACTTCCCTCCCTACCTTTCTTTCCTACTAGTGTTCAAGAGACTCTAACATTATAGATTCATCAACTCGTTGCCACCATGACCAGCAAGCAAGTCCATCGAGAGCAGACTGACCCGACCGTCTACCAAAAACACTACACCCGCTTCGACCAGGAAGGCCTCCCACGCACCGAGGCTGACTGGGTCGCCCGCGCCAAGCAAGTCGCGGAGATTCTGGCCCAAGATGCACCACAGCGTGACATCGAGAACAAGGCCCCTCGCGCCGAGGTTGCTCTCTTGAAATCCGCTGGCCTCACTAAAGTCCTCGGACCCACCAAGTACGGTGGCGGCGGCCAAGCCTGGGATGTAGCCCACCGACTCATCCGCGAAGTTGCTAAAGGCGATGGTTCCCTCGGAATGCTACTGGGCTACCATCTGCTCTGGTCTACCACCGCGAACGTCGTAGGCACTGACGAGCAGGCCGACAGCATCCAGCAAGCAATCAATACGCACAACTACTTCATCGGCGGGGCTGTGAACCCACGAGACAGCGACCTCAAAATCTCGTCCGAAGGCGACGAGATCGTATTCAACGGCTTCAAGAACTTCAATACTGGTGGCTTCATCTCCGACCTCACTGTCCTCGAAGGCGTGCTCGAAGGCACCACCGATCACATCTTCACCCTCGTCAAAACCGAACAACCCGGCATCGTTTTCAGCCACAACTGGGACTCCATCGGCCTGCGCCTCACCGAGTCCGGCTCCGTCGCCATCAACAACATCCGCGTCCCGTGGTCCGATGCCCTCGGCTGGGACTCCAGGACCCGCAAACCCATCCCTGAGATCCTCGGGATTCCGTTTGCTACACTTTTGCTCCCAACCATCCAGCTCGTGTTCTCGAACTTCTACATTGGCATTGCGCAGGGCGCTCTGGACGCCGCGGCTGCGTATACGAAGAAATCGACGCGAGCCTGGCCGTATGGTGGCGATAACAAGGAGAAGGGGACGGAGGAGTGGTATATCCTCGAGCGCTATGGCACTTTCCGTGCACACTTGAATGCTGCAGACGCCCTCGCTGATCGTGCCGGAGCGGCGGTGGCGAAAGTGTACGCGGATGCGGGGTGGCATGGTTCTACGCAGGTATCTGCCGCGCATGGGCTTGCGAATGGCAATGGCCATGCTCCTAATGGTCATTCACTGGGGCAGGGACGGGAAGCCATCACCGCGCAGCGGAGGGGCGAATTAGCGGTGGAAATTGCGAGTGTCAAGGTCGTGGGGACGGATACGGGGCTGAGTGTCACGGGAGGGATCTTCGAGATGTTGGGGGCGAGAGCGACGGGGAAGAAGTATGGCTTTGATCGGTTTTGGAGAGATGTCAGGACGCATACTTTGCACGGTAAGTTTTCTTGGCATCTGTGGTTTGTGAGATTGTCGGTGCTGACTCTTTTCTTCCCTATTCAGACCCTGTGGCGTACAAGAAACGTGAAGTCGGTGTGTGGCACTTGCTTAGTGAGATTCCGGAGCCGACTTGGTATACTTGAGAAGATTGGCGATAAGAATCTTTTCTCGATGGCTTAATAATGGTCTGTATCAAGACTGGCGTTGTAATGCGTACTCAGTCTCATGTCGAGACTTTTTTTCGGGATCGACCATGATCTGTATCAAATCTGGCGTGGTACCTCGAGAGGTATAATTTACTCAGACTCGTTTCGAGACTTCTGTCATGGTGTCAAATTTCAAGTACGTTACACGACGTGGATCTGATCTACAGTCTGCAAGGCATTTACCTGCGGCAATCAGGATGAATGGATGTAGTGGTGCATGGGAAAATCGTCTCATGCTGCGCTGTGCTCTCTGTGCTTCCTCACGCCGCGCCTTACCACTTCTGACGTTTTGATGAATTGACTGTCATGGTTTTGTGATGAAAGTAGGTCTGTAAACCCGAAGGCATTGTGGAGCTTTACTAGCGTGAGGGCCTTAGCGCAGTTTCCTGTCTCAACTCGCCCGCAGTCGCAACAGCAGTGAAGAGCAACAAATAATATTGATCGGCACGGCGCTGTGTTTGCAGGATCCATTCCTGCTGACTTATTATGCACAGCATGTTGATCCCAAGATGAGCACAATGCTAGACGGAGACGGTCACCGGATCCGCGGCCGGAATGCAAAGCATTTATACGAATAGAGTTTGTCTAGATCGTGGTCGAGCGTTGTGTGCAGATAGCGAGATTCCACCGGCAGGCAGATCCATCTGCGGGAGCCGGGTAAGTCCTCATTCCTTTCGTTGTGAAAGCCGGTGCACACTCTTGCAATGCGGACTCGTAGCATGTGCCACATGAGACGCTACGAAGTTCGAAGCGCAGAAAGGCCCGGGCTCGCAGAGTGCAATGGCGCTCGCCACGAGCGACGAACCTACGCACGACCCCAATGCTGAGGACGCGAGCAAAGTGGCCAGCGGCAGTCCGTGCCAAGACTCGCGTGACACTGATCAACGATCGTGGACCGACTGCATACCAAGGACGGAGCATAACCAGCTCTTTCTGGATTGCGACTATGGCGCTACTAGGCTGGGATCATTTCCAACATGGGGTCCTGCTTTACGGCTCTATGCGTCCATGGTCTTCGCTGACAGTCGAGGCGCTGGCGTCTACTGGGGCCCGGATCGAACGTGCTTCTACAACAAGAAATTCGCAACATTTCTGGGTGGCACGCATCCATTCTTGATGGGCCATGGCATATTTGAAGCGTTTCCCGAGATCGCGCATGTGTTCAATCCTATTCTCGAGCAGGCCGCCGCCACCAGACAGACGGTAGAAGTCGAAGACATTCATCTGTTCTTGGAGAGGAATGGATACGTCGAGGAGACTTTCTTCGTTGGCCAATACATTCCACTTGCTGGAGATAGTGGAGAGATTGAGGGTTTCTACAACACGGTCTTTGAGTCGACCCAGCAGAGATTAGAGGAGAGAAGGAGGAAGGTGGTTGACCAGATCGCTGCTATTCCGACTGTCTCTGTGCGGGAGACTCTCGCAAGATTCGGTGACGCCCTCAAGTCGAACCCTGAAGACATCTCAGCTGCTCTTTTGTATGCTTACGACGTGTCTGTGCAAGGCATGGATGCCAATCTCTTCTTGTGTGCAAGTGTTGGCTTTTCCGAGGGTCATTCAGGTGCACCACAAAAGCTACGGTTAGAGCCCAGCGGAGAGGGCTTCACTCCATTGTTTCGGGAAATCTATCAGTCACGCCAGCCCTACATATTACAAACCACAGATGAAAGGTATGAGGCATTACTTGAAGGGGTTGCGTGGTGTGGATTTGGCGAGCCGCCTCGCGAGCTGGTGCTATGTCCGTTGGCCATTAGTGGTACTTTCTTGGGCTTCTACGTCCAAGGGACCAATCCGAGGCGCCGTTTCGACGAAGGCGAAGAACGTAGCATTACAGACCTTGCGAGCCAAATGGAAGTTAAATGGGTCAATGCCATCACCACGGAGGAGGCTCAACTACGCGAGCAATTGCTCCAGCAGAAATTGGGAGATAGCGAGAGCCGATTACGGCACATGGCACAGAATGCCCCTGTGGGGATGTGTCAGGTGAACGCTGATCGGATGATCTCCTGGGCGAACGACCAGTTTTACGATATCACTGGTCATGATCGAGCAAAGCCCACCGTCCTTGATTTCACTACTGTCCTGGCAGACGATGAGCGAGAGCAAAGCTTACAATGGACAGAAGCCCTCTTTAATGGCTCAACCGAAAGCATACGCGAGATCCGTTTGGAGCGGCAATGGTCACCGCCTGTTAAAGACGACGCCGACGCAGATCCAAGTAATGCTTGGATCCTAGTTGTCTGCTTTGCGCTTGTAGAGAACGGCGCAGCGAAGTTGTTGATGGGATATGTGACGGATATTAGGCAAGTTCGGAGTTGCGAAATATCTGCGACAGTGACACAGCTGACACAATTTCCGTTGCAGTCACCAGAAATGGGCTGAAAGCGTACAGTTGCGTAACGCCACTGCGGCCAATCTGGCAAGACGACGACAGGAAGAGTTCATCGATATTACATCGCACGAGATGAGAAACCCGTTGTCCGCAATCATTCAGCTAGCCGATGGTATCGCACGAAGCTTAGATGTCGAGCATCCCGAGACACTGCAGATGTGGAAACTGGCAGCAGAGGAGAACGCAAGTGCAGCAAGTACCATACTTGCATGCGCGGCACATCAGAAACGGGTCATCGACGACGTTCTCATGTTGTCACGATTGGAGTCTCGAATGCTTTCAATTGAACCTGCAATCGGCCAGCCGAGTAAAGTCGTGGCAGAAACAGTACGCATGTTCGACGGCGAGATTGCAATGCATGACACCACCATCAGCATTGTCAGGGATGAGTCTTATAATGCCCTCGGAGCGGATCATGTGCTCATCGATGTCTCGCGCCTGACACAACTACTGATCAACCTGATCAGTAACGCCATTAAGTTTACCTCGCTGCAGCCTAAGCGAGAGATAAAGGTCATCTATGGCCAGCGAAAAGACCGACCCAATTGCCTGCAGACGGCCTTTGGCGAGCTTCAAATGATCCCCTCGAAGGTCTCCTCGCCTTATAATGCAGCACTTCCGGAACTTGGTGCCAATGAAGAAAGGATGTACCTCTACTTCTGTGTTCAGGACACTGGCCCTGGGCTGTCAGCACAGTCAATCGAGAAGCTCTTCCGACGCTTCTCGCAAGCCACGTCGACGGCGAAGACGCATGCCAAGTACGGAGGAAGTGGTCTGGGACTGTACATTGTGCGTGAGCTGGCAGAAAAGCAAGGTGGCGGCGTAGGTGTCGCTTCGCAACCTGACGAAGGATCCGTTTTTGCATTTTACGTCGAGTCAAGAGTCGCAAAAGCCGCCGATCAGGAGCCTGAAGGTTTGGCTCTACCGTCGCCTAATGTCCCCGTTGTGGCGGAGGGTCAAGCCGACGTCTTCTTCCACAAGCAAGCTGGAACAGGAGGCGGTCGATCAGTCGCATTGGCCGTAGGAGGAGGATCCAACAAGCTCGTGGCGCCATTGCGGAAAGACTCGGATTGCATCTTGAATATCTTAATGGTTGAGGATAACCTTGTGAATCAAAAAGTTCTGGCCAAGCAGTTACAGAAAGCCAAGTGCCGGGTGCATGTGGCAAATCACGGCAAGGAGGCATTAGAGAAGCTGGAGAGCGCGGATTGCTGGCGGCCCGCCTGCGACGACCCAGCCCCACCAAGTACATCGACAGAAGTATTGAAGATCGACCTAATACTGATGGACATTGAGATGCCCGTGATGAATGGGCTGGAATGCACAAGGTGTATTCGCGCCCTGGAGCGCGAGGATCGGCTCAGTCGACATTTGCCTATTTTTGCAGTCACGGCGAATGTGAGGAAGGAACAGCAAGATCTTGCTTTCGAGGCTGGAGTCGATGGCGTGTTGACCAAGCCGTTCACGGTTGATGACTTGCTGCAGAAGATCCGGGGGACCGTTCGAGGCTGATTGCCTTGGGGGAGCGACCTCTATCTTGATCGTGTCGTAAGACCAAGGCTTCGAAACCCGGCTCTTCGCCCACCCGCGAGCCAGCCAAGGGCGAAAGCGAGCATGAGCAGCACAAATCCGACATACAGCTCCCTTATACCCTGTATGTCCAGATGTTGCTTCTGGCAAGATGTCGCCGAAGTGCTGGCCTCTGCAGTCCGATTCAGCAGCTGAGGGGTACAATGAAACTCGCCGCACACGTTGGACAACTTGATGGGCGGGACCACGACGTCGACTACCAAGCTACGGCCAAGAACAACCCCGTCTGCGGCGATGGCTTCAACATAACCGCTCGAGAAAACGGTGGAGGGGATGGTGGCATGAGTCTCAAAGCCATGGCGGGGCACGGAGGTGAGCGGCTTGCTGTGGCTCGTTGAAGTTTCCTGCTCTTCCGAGGTGTTGCGAGTACTGATGAGATTGGTCGGATCTTCAGAGGCGTAGATGCTCCATGTGGACACGGAGGTGGCACCGTTCCAGCTCATGTATACTTGCGTGGACGGACTCTCGGGATGCCGGTAGAAGTACACGTCCGGCATGTCACCTGCCAGGCCTGGCAGTCCTGCCCAGCCTTCCGCCTTCATGACTTTGTAGGCTTTTGTGGCCTTGTCAGCAATAGCAATCTCGAGGACCCTCTCCCAGGTCTGCTCGTCTTCAGTGAAGGCGAATTCTGATATTTCCGCGATCCGGCCCCAGCTGATGAGCACATTGGGCTGGCTCCGGTTGCGATTGGACGCGTCGAATGAGTTGATAGGCAGCGTTTGGATGGACCCCTGATTCTCTGCTTTTCGAGCACGAGGCTCTGGAAACCATTCGTACATCACGTCGACTGTGCGGTTGAGGAGATTGAGGCGAAGTTGCATTGCTGACGATTCGCCGCGACTAGAGTGGACGCCATTGTAGGCGTTGTTGAAGAGCGTGATGACCACGGAGTCGTCATCTTCATGTACGATTCTGGCATCGTGCTGAGCTGAGAAGTTCGTGTCAGGCGCCAGGGCAAAAGTACATTCGGATACTGTAGCGTTGCTCTGAGGATTGCCGCAAAGGCGCCAGACGACTTCGCCATTGTGGCCGGAGACGCGGTAGATGGCGTCGGTGTGGCGGGCCGAGAGGAGATAGTCGCCATTTGCGAAAAGGTCCACAGAGTTGAGATGACTGCCAAGCTTGCAGTCAGCATTGCAACGGGTCGCAATTGGTGACAACACGGGCGGGTACACCTAAGCAGTCTGAAGAACTCACAAGTAATCAAAGCCAAAGTCGTGTGAGTTGCCAGTACCGTGAACAGACGAAGGACTGGTTGCACTCTCCTCGATCCCGATATGCTGACTTGCACGCCACTCGAACAAGACTTTTTCGCCATTCTCTAGGTCAATCCTCTGAAACACCGAATCAAGCAGCCAGTTCGAGCCATGATCAAAGCTCCCAGTCTTCAAGTCCGCCTGCATCGGCTCGAGATGCAAAACAATGGCCTCCCTCCCGTCATTGAGAAGTCGGAAGTCATGAAAGTCAAGCGATGGTCCTGGTTTCCCCGCGTCAGAAGTTCGTGGAGATTCTGGAATTTCGATCGTGCGGACAGTGCGATAGGCTTGGTCGAGCAGCACGATATGCCCACTCCCTCGTCCATCTTTGGCAAAGCCGCGAAAGACGCTGAGAAGTGTTGTGTCGTTAGATAATTCGTGATATTGGAGATTGAAGTACTGTTGATTGGGATAGCTATCGGTGTGACCGGACCAGATGAGAGTCTAGAAGCCACGAGTGAGGTGGCGTCAGTTAATGAGTTCTGATCGTGCGTATAACCATTAGAGATGTGACCACTCCTGGTCAACAGCACTTCGGCGGGTCCGGAGGCACATGGTGAATGACTCTGATCCATCGCATTCTGCTTCACTTACACCCGCGCTGTCGTAGATATAAGGAGCATTCTTCGCCAATTCACTGTTCCAGGTGGACAGAAAGAGCAGACCTGGAGAAGTGCTCTCTGGTTGGCTCGCACGAACATCAAGGACTGGAGCCAAGATGTCCGGGCACTAGTATCTATGGTCAGCATCATCAGATAAGATCGATACCTCTACAAGAGACGGCGCCATGTGCTTACCGATATGAAAGATTGAGCAAGAGGGAGCTCTTCTTGAGCGGATACCGGCGAATCTGGCAAGCCCGTAGTCATTGCGACTGCCGAGAGTCGAATTGGGGTTCCTTGATGCTATGGCTCACCGATCACTGATTGACAACCAAGTGTATCTCACCTGATGATGATCGGAGTTGCGCAGGCAGGCAGCAAGGTGCGGTAGGCCAGAACTCACGCCTCGAGTACACTGCTCCGGAACCCGAGACAGCAGGACTGGTAGTAACGAGCAGATCGTTGTTGGCGCGGTTCGGCTGCTCGTTTCCCAAAATTCGCTGTCTGCATTCGTGGCCGGATAGCGCACATCATGTCTTGCAATACGCCCATATACACTCCCGTTGCCCAGGTTGCTGAGGTCTGGCAATCCCGGAGTATCGTCGGTTTCGAGCTCTTCAAGATGCCAGTGGACCATGTTTCAAGCCGGCGAGGCACTAGCTTATTAGCAGATTGCCATCAAGCGTATATCCTGAAATATTAATGAATGGCTCTACAGCCCATGTAAGCCTGGAAGCGCCGTAACGACACCTTCTACGTATCCATCTCCTTCTCAAGTCGACAGCACAACGCAAATCTAGCACTGTATCTTCACCACTCCGCGAGAGACAGTACCGTAAACCACTTCTCACGAACCAGAAACGCCACCATGCCTTCCATCGTCCTCGGCTGGGCCGCATCGCTCGTTGCCCCTGCTCCAGTTGCTGGTAGGGAATGCATTGTTAGCAGAATTGAACGGACGGCATCATTAGGTATCGTCCTCCATAACAGGATGCGGAACTTGCATGTGACAATATTGAAGCAGCATGGCGAGACTGCTATTTTGTCAATGATCGTCGCGTGATGAAATTCTAGCTAAGATATAACCAGTTTGAGGGGTGCTTGTGACCATGACCAGAAGACCACATCAGCCACACATCACTGGCGCAGGAAGCAATGTGCAACATTGCCGTGACGGAGGGCAAGAAAGCAATGCATAACAATCAACCGCCTGGCGAGCCGACACCTTAGAGACTCGCGACCTCCAATACGTCTTTGTCGTTCTGGTACACTCTCATCCGCTCACAGAGTCCCTGTTGCTTCGGTAAAGACTTCCTTCACTCGCTGCAGAAGTCCTGGTAGAAGCTTCTCAGCTCTCTTGGCAGACACTGGCGTTGTCAGTGGATGAAAAAATCGAGGTTCGTCGAAGTACTCACGACGGTCCTTGCGACGGCGTAATTTCTTCGGCAACGGGAACTCCTGCCATTCCCTACCCCATTCCCTTCGAATTGCTCGTCCTCCGTCATGGATGTCGTGGTAGCAACCTAAGATCTCAACTGTGACTCGTCTGGCTCTGATAGTCCGGAAGCAGTGGCGAACACCCGGCAGCATATTTTCGTATTCCAGACGCTTGCTGCGCCACGGCAATGCCAGATGTAGATTTTCAGCATTATTGACCGTGGTAGCTGCCTTTGACAAGAGAATAGACATCTGGATCAGGAAATCCTGATCGTCGTTCCTGTAGAGTGGCCAGAAGATATAAAGCTTTTGGAGGCGCCTCGTACACCAGAATTTGGCCAGGTCAGTGGCCGCTGGCCATTTTGGGGGTGCCGGATGGCCAAAAGTCAAAGCAAGGCGCAAGGGCTGGTAAAGGATGTTGCTGGCCTCTTCATAAACTTGACGGCATGTCTGTAGAATTGCCGGATAACAGATGCGACGCTTACTCTCCGTGTGGGAGACGTGTATCAGAGCGCTTTGGCCTTCCGAGAGAGGTTTGAGGTCAATATAGAGAACCGAAACGGCCAGGATCTCCTGGTAGATGAGCAGACGTAGCTCTGGCGGTAGCTCAAGGAGATAGCAGCGTTGAGCTGCCATTGTTAACCATGCGGCAGCAATGGACGGTGATGGACGTTATATGGACAGTTTGTGCGGTGCAGGGAAGTCGCTAAGGCCGGAACATTGACGAAGGAAGCGCAAGTCTGGCAGCGACTGCCGAAAGTCCGTGTGGAAGGCGCGAGCAGCATCTTTCGATTTCAGCATCATATGTAGTCCATGGAAGCGCGAGTGGCCTCGGGTTATGGGTCCAGCGCCATGCGACTACATGTATCCTCCGCACTATTAAACGAGGCGATCGTGCAACAGGCGGACACCAGAGTGACACCATTGACGCTGACCCCGAGGACAGGAAGGACACCACGGAGCTGTTCGAACAAGGTCATTTCACACCGCAGATGCAAGCGCCGGAGCGCCACCGCAATGTATGCATGCATAATGTACACTTACCAAAGCGCGTCTGTCAGCGCTCGGTGGTTCCTCTTCCATCCGCCGGTTCTCTCCTATGATGACGTTCCCTCGCCTTCTATCCTCCCTACGCAGGTCTTCATCTCGTCGTCACCGTACACCCTGAAACCCCGGTCCTTCGTCACGCTCGCCAGCTGCACGTTCTTCGCATCCAGCTTCTCTTCCATCACCTGCTTCAACGTCTTCAACACCAGGTCTTCAGCTTCTGCCAGGGTAAGTGATCGATGATAGGAGGACTGGAGCTCGGCTTGTGCGCCCTCGGAGCCGGAGCCAATGGCTTTGGCGTCGTACTTGTAGAAGGTGCCAGATGGCTCGGCGTGGTAGCTGCAGATATCAGAATTAGCGATATATGCATCATGCTCAGAGTAGGCAGGGCCCTTACAGCGATGGTCCATCTTCATCATATCCAGCGATCAGCAGTGCCACACCGAACGGCCTACTCATGATGCTCTCCTCCTCCTCACCACTAGCACTTTCCCCAAACCGCAAGGCCAGATCACAGATTGCCTGCGTGCAGCTCTCCACTCGTATTGGCTCGCTGTAGTTGAATGCATGGCTTTGGCTCGTCACCCGCGCGTGCTCAATCATACTCCTCGCATCTGCCTGCAGTCCACTCATCGCGCATCCGATATGCCTATCGATCTCTACGACCTTCTCAACAGAGGATGCTTCGAGGAGGGATGATGTTATGCGCTTCTCGACACCAAGAACGGTGCCTTCGGAGGTGGTGATGCCGATGGCGGTACTGCCGAGTTTGATGGCCTCTAGGGAGTATTCGACTTGGAAGAGACGGCCTTCCGGCGAAAAGGTGTTGATGCCGCGGTCTGTATCGACATTGTCAGTACGACTCAGGCGCTAATTGCAGGTCGATGGATCGCATACCATATTCTGAACGCGCAATGAACATGTTGGCGGTGTTGGGTCTTGTGGTCTATGCGAAAATGCTGCGGTATGTTTCTAATGGTGTCAAGGCTCCGTCCCAGAAATCCTCGGCGAGCACTGATTGGAGATGGTCAACTTGGAGGGTTGTATGGCGATGTTTGATGTTCCAGTCGCATGTGAGCTTCTAGGCAATGGAGCTTGACGACAGCTCGTGCGGCTCTGCGGTTCATCCCGTGGCTGCCGAAACGCCAAAATGGCGCGTCGCGGGGTGCGTCTCCAGCAAGATCAAATCGGGAAGGAGCGACATAGGTAAACACTATCTGCATAGTATAAACCTTCAAGATGCAACGAGGTGTCAAACGCAACAGCTCACGGGAGGTGATCGCCATGTCTGCGGCGCCCTCTCGTCAGAGCAGTGTCCAGCTGGAACCGAGGCGAACATCAGCCAGCGCGAGGCAGAAAGCACGACCCACGAGTGCTGCGGCAGATCAAGAGAACAGGCCGGACAGCAGAGCGACGACTGCGACGCGTAAAAGCTCAATGACGACCGAGTCGCGGACGGAGAGGAGGAGTCTGGAAGAGAGATTGATCAGACGAACCATCACACAACCGCAGAGAAGTCCACTGCGCACGACACTCAGTGCGAGGGAGCAAGATGCGCGAAAGCCGAATGTCGAAAGCTTGTCGAAGGAGAAGATCGTAGCAATGCCGGAGAAGAAGGAGTGGAAGCCTCAGGCCACGTTGCTCAGCCCGACGACGTCTGCTCCATTGGCGTGTAGAGTGAGCGTCCCGCCGCGGGCACAGCATGCGCCGTCGACGTTGCAGCCGCCAGAGCTGAAGAGCATGAAGCTGGAGGACCAAGAGAAAGCTGTGCTGCAGGACTTGTTATTTGTGCTTATGGGCATTCAAGGCGAATACATTCGGTACGAGACTGCCTACAACCCGCTAGACGAGAAGATGAGGCTTGTTGGGCCCGCCTATACCGTCGCCAAAGGCTTGGACTTGAGCCTGAGAGATCTCATACAAGGCATGCTCAAAATTGCGACCCAATACACTGCCCTCGAAGTCTTCGTGGACGTCATGGGCAAGGAAGAGGCGGGCACAGTCAACCATGCTCTTTGCTCAGCTATCCGGAAATCGTTGAAAGACTATTTGGGCCTGATCGCACAATTGGAAATGCAGGCGCTGAACAACGAGTCATTTACTCTTCATCAAATGAATTTGCATCTGAAGTCCACAGGCCACATGATGAGGCAACTGTATGAACTGGCGCAAGAGGTGCTCAAGGAGAACAGCATGCTGGGCGACCTGGAGGACGATGCTGAAGCTGAAGATGACTTTGAGAATATCCTAGAGTCATTACGAGAAGGACGTGATGCCGCTATGCCCGGTCAGCGACGGTGCAAAGGTGGAAGCGTCTTGCGCCTCTTGACGAGACGGCTTCAGGGCTCGGCTGGTGATCCGGTAGCCACGGAGTTACTAACAAAGTTGCTGCGAGAAGCGTCAAGACCGTATATGCGCATGCTCAACGAATGGATGCATCACGGCAACGTGCGAGATCCTCATAACGAGTTCTTGATCAAGGAGCAGAAGTCTATCAAGCGAGAAGGCTTGGCCCAGGACTTCACGGACGAGTACTGGGAGAAGCGGTATACAATTCGACCAGAGCTCGTGCCGCCGCAACTCGAAGCTGTTAAGGACCGGGTGCTGCTGGCCGGCAAGTACTTGAACGTTGTACGGGAATGCGGTGGCATCACCGACCTCAGTCGAGATGGGCTCGCCAACAGCCAGCAGGTGCCGCACACCTTTGACGATCCGCGTTTCATCACGAACGTCAGCGAAGCATACTCTTTCGCCAATCGCAGCCTTATGCATTTGCTTCTGACGACTCATGCACTCCCACAGCGTCTGAGGTCGCTAAAACATTACTTCTTTCTCGATCGATCCGACTTCTTCACCTACTTTTTGGAGCTGTCACATTCTGAGCTGGCCAAGAAGGCTAAGAACGTCAATGCGTCAAAGCTGCAATCTTTATTGGAGATCGTGCTGCGGCAGCCAGGCTCCGTAGCCGCGGAAGATCCATACAAGGAGGACGTTCGCGTCACAATGAGCGACACAGGTCTCACTGGTTGGCTCATGCGGGTCGTCAATGTGCAAGGCATGGATGCGGATGCCTCAAATTTGAGTCTTCTGGGAACGAACGCACAGGCCAGCACCGGCTCGAAAGACGAGAAAGAGATCATGGGTTATGAGGCCCTCACACTGGACTACAGTGTACCATTCCCTCTATCTTTGATCATCAGCCGGAACACCTTGACGAGATATCAGCTACTGTTCCGTTACGTGTTGTCGCTCAGACATCTGGAGATTCTGCTCACACAGTCCTGGACCGAGCATAACAAGTCCACCGCCTGGGTGAGAAAACCGCGAAGATCTGCTGGCGGGTCAGTAGCAAAGAAGCCTGATAGCAAGGAGGCCGAAATTGAGCGCAAAATAGAGAACTGGAAACGCCGAGCTTGGTGTCTCAGAGCAAGAATGCTGTGCTTTGTCCAACAGCTGCTCTACTACTGCACCAACGAAGTCATCGAGCCAAACTGGCGGTCGTTCATGACGCGACTGAGTAGTGTTGAGGACACCTCCAACTCATCACAAGCTCCTGCAAGCGCAGCCGCAGTGCCACAAGAGGGTGCTGCGGTCTCAGCGGGCAGCGCTGCAGCCGCCACTAGCGAAGTCTCGCAAGTGAAGAGGACCGTCGACGAACTCATGCAAGACCACGTCGACTTCCTCGCCACCTGTTTGAAAGAGTGCATGCTAACGAACGCCAAATTACTTCGCATCAACTCTAAAGTCATGTCGACTTGCACCTTGTTCGCCAATTACACCAACTCACTAACCAGGAATCTGGCGACATTGCAGCCCTCTGCGACGAATCCTGTATCTGAGATCGACACAGCAAAGTTGGACAAGCTGTTCAGTATCCTGCAGCAGTATGAGGATCACTTTGCGCGGCACTTGAAGATCCTGCTGGATGCATTGAACTATTTGGCGGCAACGGAGACGGTGGTGTTTCTGGGATTGTGTGCGAGGTTGAGTATGGCTAATGAGGGTGGGCCGAATGGAGGCGCAGGGCCGAGTGCTTATGGGTAGGGAACTGCCACCGGTGGGCTGATGTAAAGATGCAATGCGGTAGCGACAGTGTTCTTGGCGCTTTTGGATTGCTATTACGCAGCGGACATTTCTTCACGAATCATGATCACCGTGGTAGATCTGCGAATCAGATACGTTCATGCCGAGAATCACTCGCTGGAATTGACCTTTATATAGATGCTGACCGCTTGGTAGATCTTATCGCCAAACACTTCGGCGTGGTTAAAAAGGCTTTTTCTCCTACTAACACACAGCCACTGACGGAACCGGAAGAGTGGGGCCATAATGGCTCTCGATCGCTAGGCTAGATTAGGCTCTATAAGTAGCGCATGACTCAACGTGAACACAAGTACGGCTATGATAGACTGGGTACAGTGTGATGAGGCAGATGAGAACGATGCTGGGGTGCAAATGCCAGCATACTTATTCGATTGACCGACCTCGTCTTCGACTGGACGCAGATGTGACCTTGCGAGGCGTAAATCCGGAATAAGCAATGACTGCATCATGTGCGCCAATGGCTTATTCTCACGATGACGGCGCTTCAGCGTCACGATCACATGCAAACCTGTCGCCGGGAAGTTGCGCCACGGAAAGTTCCGCTCCTTCCGTGCTCAACCTTGCAGCTTCACTCCACCTTCAACTTGCGCATTGACACTGACAAATTTCATCGACGTCGTCACTTCATCACTCGACAATACAAGCACGGAAGCTATGGCTGCGACTGCAGGAGACCCATCGACACCACCAGCAGACGGCTGCTGTCTCCTATTTGAGCTACCACCGGAATTGAGGCTACAGATCTACGAGTACTTGCTGGTACTGCACAAGCTATGCTTGCGCTCGTTTGATGAGCCCAGTGTCGTCGGACGCACTGCTTCTGAGCTGGCAAAGACGCTGCTGTTCTATGAGCCAGGTGCTGGCGTTGGTCAGGATCTTTACCCTGCGGTGCTGAGAACTTCCAAGACCGTGTGCGGTGAGGCCGAACATCTCCTCTTCCGACCATCAATCCTGCATCTATCACTTTCTGCTGATAGACGTGACAAGGACGAATGCAAAGGGCAGGCTTTCGATATGGCAAATCTCAGCCAGCTTCGTCGGCTTTCCAAAATGCGAGTGATATTGCATGCCTCGATGGGAACAGTGATGGAAGACGTCGTTCACTCGCATACTGTCATGGGAAGTCTGCCCAAAAGAATGGAGCTTGGAGAGTTGGAGCTCAGGATACCTGCCTGGGACATTGAACAAGCAGACGAGGAACCAAGCGATGCATTCAACATCACTGTAGCACAGATGCAAGCATGGATAAGATGGGCGCAGGGCGCGCCGATCACGGTCATACGCGGCGCCGTCTTCGACGGTGACTCTGACGTGGTCTATCGCTATATCAGAGATGGGACCGAAGAAATTTACCTCTCGAATTATGCACTACGTGAGTTCTGGTGCTTTACTGCGGCATACTTGATACTGACCGGGTGGACAGGTATCACATCTTTCGACGATGTCATAAGTAGCGACGATTTCAGAGCAATCAGGAAAGCGATTGGCGGACATGGAGACGCAGGCGGCATCAAGTTCATCGAAGAGCGGTGGCAGCCATGGGAATAAGGGCGCTGGGTTGTCGCGGCGATGAGACTGTCGTGCTGTGTCACTGCACTGGCACTGGAATAGTTGTGGTCGCGATCATGAGACGTCAAACTGTCTACCGTATCATCGAGAGAGTGCCCCGCAATCAGGTGGAAGCATTCGTTCCCTGGCCACGACCACGGCTTAGATACTGTTCCATTTCGGCTTCCTGCTCCCATCACACAAGATCAGTGACTGTCCATTGTCACGGGGAGAGATATGAATTCCTGCTCGCTGGCTGTCCGAGGCTCAGACTTTCGTCAACTGCATTAAAGCTCTTACTAGCACATCACAAAAAGGTTGCGCTTGAGGCGAAGTCGGAAATGCAGCTGTCTCATCTTCAGCATTTGCGGCACACTAGAGGTTCGATATTATGTATTAACCTAACGGTCTCTAGCACGTACGGCCGTAGGTCACAGAGAACAGAGGATCCCGATCCCACTACAGTGTATTCAACGACCATAGTAGAGAGAGAACATTATCCTGGATCTTTTTGAAGTCCTGTGGATTGTATTAGCGGATGCGTCTAACTCCGCGAAATGCAACTGCGGAAGTGTCCCAGCACCAACATTGAAAGCCACATCCTCGGGTTATGTCAAGTGCAACTACACTATCCTACCCAACTCAGCCTATAATCCCGCCAGCCCGACGCCGTCCACACCAACACCTTCGACTTCTTCGAAGGCATCGACCGTCTCTCCAGCATATGCTGCCGGAACCTGCACCACCCATGTCCTCCAGGCACTGGGCGCAACGTACTGACCCTGCCGTCGTTGTTTCAGTCGAGATCACCGACGCCGAAGACGCAATCATTGGCCAGGATCAGCGTAATCTAGATTGGTCTAGACCTTCGTCGTTGACAGCAAGCTTCCGTACGCGCTACTGATAACTCCGCAGACTTGCGTCCATGTCAAGACGCGATCTGACGAGCAGACATTGGAACGAAGGCTTGGCGTGCCCGTGACAAACAGACCTCAGTTCGAGAAGGGACCAGTGAGATTTGCCTACGACGGGGAGTCCTGGGAATCGTCTTCCTGCAACGGCCATGGCAAATGGGACAATGGGGATGCGGCAGACTTTTTTGGAGCTCTTCTGCTTGGCAAGGATTACTTGGCGCACCGAGAGATGAACTGAACTTTCTCGTGCTGATGACTTGTACCGCTCGCGAGCGTAAACATTGCTTGGTGCGTTCAGGGTGCATCTTCGCGATCTGGTCGTTCATCGGTCAAACAACAAATCAACCGCTCAGTCACGAGCTGTTCACAGTATCATCATCAGTGTCAGTAGCGAGTCATGTCAACTGCATGAAGAAGCAGTGAATCGTGTCAACGAGCACTTCATTGTGTTGACGAGCATTCCGCTATGTCAACGAGCAGTAGATTGTTTCAAATGTGTTGACGAGCTGTCAACCGTATTGGCAAGCAGTTGTCTGTGTCAATAAACAGTCGTTTGTGTCGCAAGCAGTTGACCATGTCAATCGACTGACCACCCAACTGACTATAAAATACCACTGTGGCGCTCGGCCAACAGGGCGAGAACAACTCAGAATGCACAGCATCAGTCGACCTTAAACGCACCAGGAGGGAGGGATGGGCACTTGGACTAGCCGCGAAAAGCAGAAAGTATTGGACCTACCAGTCTAGCCAGTCTGCGACGACTAAGAGTCGCGAATCTTCACGAACGTGAGAAGACTTGCTATCATGGAGTGACACCACGGGTACATCCCAAAAGACAAAGATCGTCGTGATGAAGCTTGCTGCATGGTAGTATCCACCGTGTGGGAGTAATACTCTCAAACATATGGGAAGCGGTACATCGAAAAATGCTCCTTTACAATCCTCATCGCTCCAATCCGCCTCAGCGCCTCTTCAAAATGCTCTTCAATCGGCAGTCCCGGCTCCAGTTCGCCGTTCTTGTCACGATCAATTCCAGGCATATGCCCAGACGTCGTCCTGACCTCCTTAGCCTTGAACTGGCGTTCTTTCTCCGCGGAAGCCCACTCATGGACCCAGATAGCCTGGTCGACGTCGGCTTCGGGGTCTTGCCTGGTGACCCAGCCGCAGCAAGGATTGCCATTGTATACGCGCCTCGCAACGGCTGCAGGGGTGGCCCCGTTAATGCCACCAATGTATACGTCGTGCACCATGCCTTTGACATTTCGTAGACCGTCGCAGATCGATTCACGATGACCCTTCGGAAAATCGATGAAGTGGAACTCGGCGTGTTGCATTCTGTTCTGTTGAGTGGGCATGAAGAAGATGGCTGCTTCGAAGGTGACTGGCAGGGTGAGAGATCGTTCAGCAAGTGACGATTGGTAAGCCTTCCCGACATCGCTGTTGGCGAACTTCGCCATGGACTCATGGTTTTTCTAGCCTAATCGAATTCAGCTGTTGTCGATACAACGGAGTGTGGCTGAATACACGAGGAATCCTGACCGACGATGATCAGCCCTTTTCCTGGGTGCTCGACACTACGGCCGAAGACACCGCCGATGAAACCCTCAGCGGTCTCGACGACTTCAATATGCCGTACCACGGCTCTGGCGCATCATGGAGTGGTGGTGGGAAGGCTTCACTGTCGGGAAGGGTGATGGTGGTCCATGTATCCATATAACTCATCTTTCGTGCCATGCGAAGTTGACCAACTTGACGGCCACCGCTGATGACCTTCGCAGGAGCATCAAAACCATGCTGCGGCACAGTTTTATTGGAGAGATTGTTTCACAAGTCGTTGGTGGTCCTACCTCTGAGGCAGCAAACGCGGGGATGCTGTCTCCGGCTCAGACCAGATGATGATGGCCGGTGAAGCTGAATATCGATTTGGACCATTGCCTTCAGCTTTTACGGCCGTCAGACTGATCGAAGAGGCACTTTCTCGGCTCCCACTAAAGATTTCAGCCGACATTCTAAACATTCTAGCAGAGAGACCATCTATTCTAAATTTTGAAGCTTTATATCTCTATTAGACTATATCTATATATAGCTATATACTTAAAATACTACAATAGATAAGCATGTTAATATATAGAACTATCTATAGTCTAAAAAAGAGAGTATAAGTATAAAGTCCTTTTAGTTAGACTATTAACTAAGCCTAAAAGTCCTAGGATATAACGTCTAGTCTTATACTAGCTAGAGAGAGTACTTAAGGTATATACTTATAAATAGTAGTAGTAATAGTCTATAATAAATACTTACTATCTAGAGCTAAAAGAGATGCAGCTTAACTTAGATAATATTATATAAATTATAAGATCTAAGGTACTCTTAAAATATAAAGATAGAAGAAAGAAAAGAAGAAAGAAAGTAGAGATCTCTAAAGAGTAAAGAGGTTTCTAAGTATAAGCGAAGTTTAACTTTTATTAGAGCTATATAAGCGAAGTAGTAGAATGTTATTCTAGCTCTTATAGAAACTAAACAGTTTCTTTTAACAAAAGGGTCTTGCTGTACCGTAATAAACTGCCTAGGCGAATCTCCGCTAAAGCCGAGCCGTATCCCCATCGCGGCAGGATTTCCTACAACATTATAAACATAATCATCTGTCAAGATGTAGGGAATACCTCTGGTCAAGAGGCTCTTGAATCCTGCCTGCTCGACTGTGCCTGGCTTGAGACATAGATTAGCCAACTTCGACGTCCATACTGCCAATCACGTTGCATCCCGATCCGCACGTTCATGACTCCCACGCCGGCAGGGCTTCGAGGCGCCATCATGCAGACAATCAAGCGAACCGAACATGATATATACCCGTACATCTCTGCTACTGGGCGCCTCGCAGGTGCTGCGCAGGATAAGGTAGTCTTGATCACGGGCGGAGGAAAGGGCATTGGCAGGGTACGTGCTGGACGCTGATCTCCATTCGTGTCCGCGCCATATCTTACCGTCTTCAGGCTATGACCAAGCAGTTCGCCTTGGCTGGCGCGCGCCACATTTGGATCTCTGGCCGTGCCGCAGATGCGTTGCATGAGACTCAGACAGCTGTTCACGAGGTCGCTCCGAAGTGCAAGATCTCCCTACTGACGGCAGACCTGACTTCCCCGTCGGACGTGGTCAAGCTATTCCAGAGTCTCGACGGGCAGGTCCCAGACATTCTTCTCAACAACGCTGGTGTGTCTCTGTCGCAAGCTTATATTACCGACAGCGACACGGGAAAATGGTGGGCTGATTGGGAGGTTAACGTTCACGGCTTGTACCTCGTTACTCGGCAATGGCTCAAAGCGCTTGCTGGTAAGCCTGGCACCGTCGTCAATACTTCCTCGTCTGTTAGTGATCTTGTCGCTCCCAATATGAGCTCCTACGGTACTACCAAGCTTGCCGTGAACCGCTTGACTGAAGCGATCCAGCTCGAGCACGGCAAACAAGGGGTGCGTGCGCTGGCCTTCCATCCAGGAGGAATAGCCTCCACCGGCATGGGACAAACAGCACCAGAGCAGTATCGCGCCAACCTCATTGACACCGTCGATCTGGCAGCCGGCACTGCCCTGTACCTCACGACACCTGAAGCCAGTTTCCTCGATGGCCGGTTCGTATACTCGAACTGGAACATGGAACGTGTCGCCGAATTAAAGGATACCATCGTCGAGGAGAACCTCTTGGTTGCTCGTATCAATTATGGATCCGTCTTGAGCGCGGAGGTGGTGAAATGAAGATTGCAGAATTTCATCCAGGTTTGCACTGCACACAAGAAATTCGATATTCTGCATCAATCTTTCAAGTCATACTTCAGTGGATCATTTGTAATGTTTATTCTAGCAGAAAAGACAGTCCAGGACTGCGAAATGGTATGTCAGGGACGAGCCTGTTGGAGTCTTAAGGCACATCTTCCGTGCGAAACAGTGTCAATGAGGCATGACAATCGTATACTCGATTGCATCAAAAGCACTGGCGCTGAGCTTACAGACATCCACATTGGCCACAGAAGACCGTATGTGCTGAAATTTCCATCCTATGTTGACTGAAAGAAGACATCGAGGAAAGCAAGCACGCCGGGCTGTGCGACGAGAGGAAGAGAGTAGAGCAAAGCTGTCCACGCGGTCCAAAGCTTCCAAGTGCTGCGATCATGTTGTTTGTCGCGAAAGAGTAAGATGCGCAGGACAATCAGTGTTCCCAGTCCGCACGGCCAGGGATAGCCGTTGGTACCGAGTCCGAAGAACCAGGGGCAAACGATGGACCAGACTGCGACTGGAACGGCGATGGTCCAGCGAGCGACATGGTCTCCGAGAACAAGCGGACAGCTTTTGCGGCCTCGCAAAGCATCGCCTACTTGGTCCTTCATGTCCTGGACGTGCATCGTGGTCAATATGACGCAGCTGACAAGAACGACCCACTGCTAGCCTGTGGTATTGATCGCATGCTCAAGGCCGGCTGCGATGCGAAGTGATCCAGCATTGTAAAGACCGAAAGCGGAAGCAATGATGATGTTTCGGACGATGAAGCTTTGCTCGCCGCCTCCAAGATGATTGTACATCCAAGTCAAATGAAAGAGAAGCGAGGTTTCAGTCCAGCCGCCGAGCCACCAGTTGAAAGCCAGAACGCTCGGGAGGCACCTCATGAGCAGCATGCGTGTCTGAGGTACTGTGATCCGTCCGGTAGGAATCGGTCGCCATGGTTTGTTGATACTGTCTTCGAGAACTGATTCAACTGTTCCCTGATTTGCGAGATCAAAGATCAGGAGGTTGGCCCAGTTGAACAGCAATACTAGACTGGTCCGTCCCAATATCTGTGCAAGGTCTGGTAGAGCCTTCGTTGTGAGAAGCGAACCGGAGAGAGCGCCAAAGAGTCCGAAGCATGTGTTTGGTATCACGAATGTTGCAAAGTCGCTTTCGGTGAACAGCCAGAGGGTTGGGATCAAGCGATGGATCACGAATGGGTTGACGAAGCGCTGCACCGGTATCAGCTCCATCGCCACAGCATGTGGTAAACACTGTGAGTTCGTGACTCACTTGCTCAATCTCTGGCGTTTGCCTGTCTTGTAGAGCAAGACTCTCGGTCTTCTCGTCAGCAAAGCTCACTGCCACCATTTTCCTGGATGGATTTTGGCTTTCGAACGACAATTGCAATGATAACCTGAAAACAAATCTGCACATACGAAGCGTGCACATCTCGTGATTTCAATTCCTTTCGTGCATGCATTGCTCTGCATGTGTGACTGGTACCATTTCGAACGCCGATCAAGCTGCAGGGATCTGTCGGTGTCTCAGCTCAGAATGAGCCCATATGTGCAGCATCTCCGTCAAAATCGGAACATGCTTGACGCTGCGAATGAGATTCATTGATACTCCAAAGTCCAGACATTGGTCGAGCACGAAGATGCATATGCAACATTCTTCACTCGGCTTCTCGTGGACTATCGAGACTCGTGGCTCACTAGTCATGGGAGGAGCTGGATTCCGCCCGCATGCAGGCGCCAGTCTTGTGTTGAGCAATGTGCAGATCGGTTGGCAGTTATCGTTCCATATGTGAGTGCTGCAAGCAGCGCGCTGAGATCCGAGATGCCAGGCAGCGAGAACGGTGGAAAGCTCCAGCAGGACATATATCTTCATTCGCTTTCAACTTGGGTGCGCTGCGTCTCCTGCCAACCAAAGCGATATCGACCATCATGGGATTGATGTTAAACTCGACAGACTTTCCAAGCCCACCACACCAACCAAACAGCTTTTCCAGTGCTACCTTGAGCATCTCTTTCACCCTCACAATCGTTCTTTCTACATTCCTGTATACACTGCTGTCCGATGTCTCGTCGACATACGTCAAGGCTCCGAAGCATTTTCCGAAGCGCGGATGGGTGGTGCGCTTCGCCAAACCGAAGATACAGCTGCCATTGGTAGAAGTCAAGGAAGGCGACTACTCTGACGCATTACGTCGCGGTGCCGAGGAGGTAATCTTCTGACTTCAACATCCACAACAGATAGACTGACGTCGGCATCAGTATCCTGATAGACCATTCCGCATACCACACCACCCTCACGAATGGGTCATACTGCCTCATCGTCTGATCGACGAAGCCAAGAATCTTCCAGAGCCGAGATCCAGCTTTCAGCAAGGTTCCTACGACTTCTTCATGGGTTGGCACACAGGGATCACGAACCACGAACGTGTCGTTGCGAATATTCTCAAGACCGGCGTCAGGCGGCTTATTGATGCCGTGTATTCCATCGTGCAATACGAGTCACTGAAAACAGTCACCGATCAGCTCGGCCCCTGCGAGGATTGGATTGATATGTCCCCTTCTTCCAAAAACAGTCAGCATGATCATGGCCATATCACAGCGCGTGTTCGTCGGCGAGCCGTTGTGCCGCTCAGAAGAATGGTTGAGTGATAAGGTCGATTGGTGAGGATTGTATCAGTATATAGCTGACGGGAGGGACAAGCTTATGGCCATCATGCATGTCACACAGAATGCTTTCGGCAGTGTCCCTTCTCTTTGGCCGTACCGCCCATGGATCCGTCCGTTCATCGCGTGGGGTCATCCAGGACTGAAGTACGTGCAAGAGAACAGGGAAAAAGCAAAAGAGTAAGTTCTGAATTCGACTTGCTACCAGTGTTGCAGGACAAGGAATGGAAAGCTGAACATGGACACGGTCTTCACGATCCCGGCAGAGCGAGCTCAGGCTCGTAGTTGTGGTGTCTATCGCACCTAATCATTTCTCACGATCATGTTGGCGGGAGGAACTGCTCCTATCAATGCACGAGCATATGCATACACGATCCTGTATCTGAGGTCTGTCGCTAATTGTATATTACTCAAACCCAAGTCTCGCAGCCATCTTCTTCGCCAGACTCCTCTTCCGCATCTCTGGCGTTGGCTTGAAC
This sequence comes from Teratosphaeria zuluensis, assembly GCA_007113905.1. Classification (NCBI taxonomy): domain Eukaryota; kingdom Fungi; phylum Ascomycota; class Dothideomycetes; order Mycosphaerellales; family Teratosphaeriaceae; genus Teratosphaeria; species Teratosphaeria zuluensis. The sequence goes on from VCMQ01000033.1 coordinate 133,645, forward strand.
AACCTGTTGCTCCTCATGCTGGCCGCACTCGCGAGGTTTCTCTTCGTGCTCGCGCTACTCGTCCCGTTGATCGGGTTCGGCGCCCCAGTTGTTGTATTATATGTCGCTGTGTCCGGCAAATCGGTATACTGCACAGTGGCGTTACCCTCTCTGAAAGTGCTTTTGGCTGTGCCCACGGTCTTGTAGGGACAGCCCAGACTGATGTCTTCTTTGCCAGTCTCGATATCCTTGCCCGCGATTGCTCGCTCGAAGAACTCCAGCGCAAGCAACGGTTGATAGAAAGGTACTTCGTGGCCGCTGTAGTACACTCGCAGGAAAGCAAAGTTGGCGGACTGCTTGACCTGGCCGTGCACAATGCCATCGCTAGTGGTGATGTTGGTGTACCCTGCGCTGTCAAACCCTGGTGCGCCGACTTCCTGCGACACTACTTCGCCTCCGAGCCAGTTGCAGTTGTAGTCTGCATCACCTGCGTACTGGACCACGTACACGCCTTGCTGGACTAGCTTCCTGACGTCTTCGACGGTACCCTCCTCTCGATCATCATCGCCAGTTGATCCAAAGGCATTGCCGACTGTGCTTGAAGACTCGGAGAAGTTGACATATGCGCCAATTGCTTGTTGCACCTTGGCAGTGTTGAGATAGTCTGCAAAGTGATGGGTGACGGGTCAGCAATGTCTTTGGTGCTCTGCTACCCATCAGGAGACCTACCGACGTAGAAATCATAAGGGAAGGGATCCGAGCTCAACTCCCGGGTGTCGTATTCGTCGCGATCCGCCACAATATCCAGGACCTCTTCAACCTCATACGCGCAGAAGTCGTCGGCCGCTGTGCAGATCTCGTTGATGCCACGTGTGTAGCAGTCAATCGTCATGTCGTGACAGTTGCCAGGGCCGTACATGGAATTGTACATCTGGGCCTTGACGCTGTCGTTGAAGAAATCAATGTCGTAGGTGTTTCCAGGCGAAACAGAGAAGTTGTAGTAAGCACCGTATCTAAGCGTGACGGGGACAAAGGTCAGCGACTGCCTCGCAGCAGGTTTGCAGGCTATGCTTACTGTATCAACGGATCATACCAGCCATTGCCAATGAGGAGCGTACTAAGTTTGATCTCGTGGGCGCCAGGGAGCTTGCCTTCCGTTATCAATGCATTCTGCTCCTCAAGATACTCATTGAAGATGGGCCCGTAGTGTCCACCTACATGAAGGTCAGTGCGCGCACGAGCTTCACTTTTAAATGCAAGCTTACCATAACTCTCGGTCGCGAAGTTGAACTCGTGTCTAGAATATTGGGGGAAGGCGCCGAAGAAACCCTGAAGAGTGTGCCACATACTTGGTGCTGCGGCGAGTGTGGTATTCGCAGTGTCCGTCTCGTTAGGGTAGGAATAAGTTCCGCAGGTACCTAACGACTGGGCGTAGTCTGGGCATGTGGTATTCGGTAGCTGCACAATATTGCCTTCCGACGAGACATAGCCTGGGATCGGTACGCTGTACGAAAATCCGACCTGAGCTGGGTGGTCAATCACCAGAAGGTTCGAAGCATTGCTTCAGCATTGTCAGCCTGCCGATTTCGATCGACCCTGGTGTACTTCACTCACTTCCAGGCATAAGGATTGTAGTAGACATCACCGTCGGAGTCCACGCCACACGGTCCAAGCTCTTGGAAAAGCCCAATCATCGAGCTACTTCCAGGTCCGCCATTGATCCATACCGTCAACGGCGCGGTAGATGGGTCTTCGTTCCTCGCCTCGAAGAACCAGAAGAAGATGTGCTGCTGGGTCGTGATGTCGACATAACCACTGTAAGACTTGACGCCAGGCGTGAGCTCACAGATACCGTCAGGAACTTGTTTGTAGCGGACGGGCAGATCCAGGAAGCCTTTCGTCGTCGTGAGATTCGTAGGTGGAGCGACAAATTGAGAGGAGGCTGAAGTCAGTAAAGCTGAGGCTGCGAGTATCGCCTGGACCGTCTTCATCTTGACTACAGCTTCAAAGCAGGGGCGCGTAGAATTTGAAGATCTTTGGCAGCACCTACCCTGCCGCAATGTCAATCGCACAGCAGCCTACCTTGCTTTAATATCGTCTATCATAACTTAAGCCCATCTTCTAAGCTTCGTCATGATGGCCAAGTTCCTGGCCTAATGGCTTGCACTTAACCGAATGCAGAAGGCGACCACTATGCGACCTGCGGCGCGCAAAGATAACGTGCCTGGCTTGTGCGGCCGGATGATAGAGACGCAGTAGTCCGATGCAGAGTGAGGTGGTGTTGCATCTCGCTTTGTTTGGTACCTTTGCCGGTGCTTTCGGACTTCGGCTAGCCGGGCTAGGTACGAGCTCCTGCGCTAGTCCGTGATGGGAAGGTGAGTGGGGGCCTCGGTCTTTTCACCTCAGGTGACAGGTCGGAGCATAATCCTTCGAATATTATCATCAAACCCCTCTGCTTTAAGATCCTTGGTAACATGCGCATCACCGCCGGCTAGTCCAACCACCGCCGTCATGTCCGCCACTGCTGCACTCTCGATTCACGTTTATCATCCCTCTCACTTCTCTTGCCATCTACTCAGCGTCCCACTATCACCTCCTAGCCACGACGCATAATGCAGCTATGCGATTCCGGTAGTCAGGATGCTTCCAATGGTTTGCTTGCCATTCGAATTCACAGGATCGTTCACGATCATCCATTTACAGCTGGCCTCATCTAACTACCCAGAAGTATGTCGAGGACATCCCTGGTCGAGGTTGTCGATGCCCATGTCAAAAGATCTACGCACACATCGATCACTAGATACCTGGCAAGTCTCGCAGTGGGCTCGGAAGTCACAGCAGCCCCAGTCCAGCTCGCAGGGTATGCAAACTCTGACCTCGAAGCCAGCGAAAGACTTTATGCAGGAGCAGCATTTGGCAGTGTTTTCACAGTCACGCGAGCGATTGTTTGATGCCATATACAACTTGACGCGGTCGGAAAGTCAGCAACCCATTCATGGAACTCTAGCGGTTGATGCCTCTGATTGACGCCCTGGAATCCACAAGCAGCTTGACAACGACGTCAATACTGCAATCCATTGACGAGCAGAAGAATCGTTCGATTGCGCAATTGTGAGACTAGGTACCAGGCTTTTATCTGATTTTTCGAGAGCCTGGCACATCGGAAGAGAGTTTGCGCTTTAGGCTATTTCTTGAGCGCGCGGAACGTTCTCCATACCGAGCCGCTTGCGAAGGTCCAGTATCTCTGCCTCAGCGTCGAAAAAGGGGTTATCGTCATCCGAGCTATTATGCTGTCAGATTTGCTTCCTGGCTGAAGCTTGAGAAGATATACCTTGCTGCCAGACTGAGGGTTCCGGCACCGTGGTGATGTTCCATAGTTCCAGGGATCTTTGAGACCTCTGGCGGTCTCTCTCGGTCTGTCAAGGTAAGCTCAACCGGCCAGGATCGTCCTTCAACGGCTTCATCTCGGATCTTGGGCTTCCACGTCGACATGTGCTTGCGCATCTGCTCCAGCGCTTCCTCACTGTCCTAGAACAATTGGTAAGAATTCATCCAGAGAGGAGGCATGCTTAGATATACGTCACCGAGGCGAAATGGCCACAGCACGGATGATGCACCTGGGAGTAATTGCTTACCATGGCTTCACTGGACTTGCGCTTGTCCCTTGCCGCTTTCACATCTTCAATGAGAACCTTGAATCCCACAGGCTGGCGCAGCCGCAGCCGGTCGGCTGTTGGTCCTGGGATGGCGAGCTTCCTGTACTTGTCACGCAGCTCCTGGCTTTCAGAGGTCAAGCGCTGAATCTGCTGCCGGAGTCGATCGATGGACGCATCGCGCTGCTCTAGTTGTCTGGCAGCTTCTCGTGCTAGACCGGTAAGCTGTTCCACTTTCTTATGGTATTCGGCTGCCTGTGCAATGGCTCTCGTCAACGAATGGTCAGGCCTATCGAAAGCTGCCATAGTCGTTGTGTGGGCAAGCAGTCGAAGTTCTCTGGTGACGATGGGTGTTTGGGCGCACAAAGTGGGCGAAATGCTGCAGATAGATAGACGACGCGCGGGACTATCCGAATCGAGAAGGAACGACGGGAGTTGACAAAGTAGTCACGACCTGCCAGCACCAAAACTCGAAAGCTGGAGAAATGACGCGTAGGCGTTATGAGATCAATGCATATTTAATGGCACGCTCACTACTTAATGTTAAAGTGTTTGGTTGATGATGAGCTTACTGGTTCACGGTATCGAAGTCTCGGTCAACTACTAAACCAGCCAAGTATGTGTTTGACTGGTACTGCAAACGAACATCAGTCACATTCCAAGATCGGCATGCTTGGCCTCGCTTATTACAAGCTATACAGAGGCTGTGACCGCGCAGATGTCGCTACCCGTCCCAAGTGATGGCCGCCCAATTTGTCGGCGCCGCAGATCAGCAAACGCCGGATGCAGGCGCAAAACTCGTAACAACTACAACTCATCTATCCCACGAGCCCACCCAGCTGCCTGTTACGCCCAATGCTCAGCGACTTACCTCATCTGGTCCCAGTAATCGACCTTCCCTTCTTAAACGCCTCTGGCTGGTACGAGTGGATCTTGCCACAAATGTCTTTGATGCATCTCACGTCATACGCACATTGGCTGTACTCGCACCGCCCTGGCTGGCAGTGATTGCATTGCGCTTTCCCATCACATTCGTTACCAGAAAACAGACACCCACGACAGACTGGCTTCCGTAACTTGCCATGGTAAACTCCTGCCAATTGCCTGGGCCGCTTCGCCGGTGGCTCGATTTGCTGATTGCTTGGTGGAAAGTGGTGGTTTGTCTGAGCTGTGGAGCTTGTGATATTGGTTGAAGAATACTTGAGGCGGGTGTCTATTGATCTTGCCGCTCCGATAGCGCCAGTCATTGCGGAAGGCGCGACTGGAGCGTTTGGCGCCGTCTGCCCCTGATGTGGCTGTGGCAGTCTTGATTGATGCGAAGCTTTCAATTGAAGTCCCTCCATGTGACTGCCTTGCAACTCCTTCTCCAGTCTATCTGCACGAGTTTCGGCCTCTGTCGCCTTGATGTTCGCCTGACCAAGCTGTTTCTTGAGGTCGACATTGGTTAGCTCTGTCTCTGATACTTTTTTCTCGATGTCAATGGCACGAGACTCTGCGATCTTCGCTCTGGTGTGCGACAACTCCAATTGTCTCCTCAGCCCGACGATGGTTTGTTGGGCCTGCGCCGCGCTGGGCGCCGGAGCTGGTGGAGCAGTTGTTGTGCTGGCAGCATAGGCATCGCGCTCAGCTTGTGTGACTGCCGTCAATCGACTGATTAGCTTTTTCACAGCCGTAGGGCAGTTGTCCGCTTCCAGAGTGAGCTCGTAGATGAGCATCTTGGTCTTTTTGGTGGCATCTTCTGCAGACAGCTTCATGGTATCGATTGGGGTTGGCGACATCCTGTCAGTTGTCGGGATTGGAGTGAAAGCGAAGATGTGGAAAGGTGAAAGATGTTTCAGAGGATAAGAAGATTCTCAATCGACAGAAATTGTCAGCATAATAAAGTGGGGCCTTGCGCTCAGGTTGCATGTGACTCAAGAGTCAAGATGTCAGCTTCGAGTATCACACCGACCATTTCCTTGACATATATGGCCGGACATTCCCAATGATAGTGCCGCTGATGCATTTCAACATCCGCGTCATCACTGTCGCATGCCTAATTAAGTCGAGCGACATAAGTCAAGAAGAAGAACAGCACATACTTTGATTCATTGTTGACAGGCCTGAGCCCACATTGTTAATGACCATAATCCGTCATCTTGACATGTTATCACCTGAAATTCTCGTCGACACCATCCATAATGACAACAACTTGACATGTTCCGAGCCTCGCCCAAACATCATGCCCTACTCCATGATCGGTCTATGCCGCTTAGATGACTCCGGTGACCCATTGAAGCTGCCAGGTACGCTGTACCGCTTGCCGAGTGTCGAGGATCGCTGTATGCTGGGAGGCGTAGCCAAGGAAGTCACTGCAGAATGTCTGCGCATCTCCTGCTTCCTCTCTGGCGTAGCCAGCATTGCTCCTTCCAACGCGCTCTCGTATGCTGCTAACCTTGCCCATGGCATTTCGCGCTTGGTGGGTGTTGCTCTTTCTTTGTGACTGCTTGATGGCACAGATCTGGCAAAGACTGTTCGAGGAGTCTGAGGCGTGCTTGCTCGCTCTCTTGGTAAGGATGAGGACCTTACTTTCACGGCGGATTCATCATACACTGTTGGCGCAACTTTAAAGTCCGCGGCTGCCGCTTCTGTAACACCGCTGGTGCTTGCGTAGGAAATGTCTGGCGAGGACGCCTTCGATGAGTCTGTGTTCAAGCGTTTCCTGAGGATGTCGATTGTCGTGTCGAGCTCATCCAACATCGGCTGGTTGATGTTGTTGAGATCATGTATCGCGTTTTTTACATCGCTGAGCTGTCTACCGAGGCCTCCAACGGTGCATCTGAACCTTGTGATATCAGTAGCGTGGTCGCGAGCGTCAACAACGCCCTGACCAGCATGTGGAGCCTCGTGCTCGCTTCTGGTCACCCTCCGTGCTGCATTGCGTTCCGCAGTACGTTCAGCCTGTAGTGCAGCTGGAAGACTGTTGATCAGCACACTGACATCCTGAGGACAACGAGATGAATTTGCTAGCAGCTGGAAGATGATCTCGGTTGTTATAGTGGCAGGATCTTTGCTAGGAGTGGTGGCCATTTCGTCTGGGCATCTGTGGCATGCGCAGCTTGTCGCCAGTAGAGCAAAGGGTATGGCAGTCCGCTCGGCTGTTTGCATGTTGTCGCCGGCGTTTGTGTACGTTCCCATGGCGACGAAAGCGAGTGTTCCTGCTTGATGCAGATCTTGACGGCTGCTGTACCAGTCAACTAGTAGCTCACATGCAAACACTTGAACCCGGAACATTGAAAAACCTCGTCTGTCGAAGTATTGACTGACCTGCTACCCGCCGTATGCAACTTGCGTTCGTAAGATCCGGCCTGCTGGGGACTGCCGGTGCAAACAGCAAGGGCAACCGCATGAAATCTTGAAAACGATGAATCCTTGAATGCCGAAGCAGTACGCAGAACAGTGAACGGAAACGAAGCTGGAATTCTCGCGGCGCACGACTATATTAAGACTTTCCGATGGATACTCAACAGGGACACCCGAACACTGCGCTTGTTGTGAATGATCTAACGATCTTGGGGAACCACGCTGCGTCGATGGTACTGCATTGGAAGCCCTTTCTCCTGTCATATAAACCGAAAGTCAGGCCCCATCGGCATAGAAATGAGGTTTGCGAACTTTACCTATGTACCAATCACTGACCATCCATTTCTCGTACCACAATCAGGAAATTTCCTCAAACTGTCCATGACCCTTCCGCGAGTCTTCTCGCGCCTCTGCTCCATGCGCCTCAGCTTTGTCGGCGAAGTCATTAAGCCCGTCTCGCAGTTCGCTCCACATGCTCAACTCCGCCAGAGCCGCATAGAGGGTCCTCTCAGTCTCACCAAGCCTCGCTCGCAGCGTCGCATTCTCCTCCCGAAGCGAATTGACCTCTTGGTCATCATGAGCCTCTCAATTGCGAACCTCTTCAAGCGCCTGAGAGCGAAAATGTTGAGATCATGGCGCGGGCACGATCAGTCAAATGACCGTTAAGACGAATGGCCTTCTCGAGCTCGACTAGTAATCCTATGCTCTTAGAGCTGTGCTGCTCGACCTGTGTTTCGGCCATGGCGTTCGGACTTGGTATCGTTGCAAATGTGCAATGAGGTCGGAGGTAGTTTTGGTGCGCTCTGATGTACTAGCTCGGTTTATTGGAGCTTGATGAAGTGTTTTCCAAAAGGAAGGCACTCTGAACTTTATGCTTGCCTTAGCATATGGTCATTCCAATTAGCCAGCAGGTGTCTCAGACATGAGTGGGAACACCTCCTGAATCGCAATATGAGCTGCGCAGCCCACCTCACCGGGATCTGTCTCGGCTACAGCACGGAGAGCAACATGACGCAGCGCATTGGATGTGATGTCTGGTGCGCACCTTCAGCGACATGACTTGGACCGCGGGATGAATATAGTAGGGAAATGGAGATGTTGCTAACCAGACATCAGATAGGAGGCTCGTTTTAGCCACGGCAATCTCCCGAAGGTCCAGCGTGCCGTAGACATGGTTCATCTGCAAGTCGACGGCTGAAGACAATACCACAGACTCAAAAATGATCCAAGCAAAGGATGGAATGTCATAGCAGGTGCCAGGCAAGGTGGGCGAACGCTGATTGGAGAAAAAAAAAGCCGTCTTCTGCAAACGCATTACATTTCAGCTATAGTCAGTGCTCAGGAGCCGGCGATCTCAAATAAGGGCTCTGTAGCTTGCCGTTAGATAGGCGCAGTCTCTGAATGTTGATAGAGAATGATGATGATGTAGCTGCGAGCATTGGCGATGCCATTCCATTGAAGAAGCCAACGTGGACCGTATTTCGAGCGTGATGCCGTCCTTCTGTGACCATGACTCTCGTAAGAAGCACTCGGCATTTCACTCGTATGAAAGTTGAAATCTGATCTCGAAGCGAAGGGAGGCACAGGTCTTGGATGTCAGGAGAGAAGGTGAGGTGACGTCCGCTAGCGTTGCTGACCACGAAGCCAACCAATGGGAAATCTTTCTAAGACGGAAGAAGCCGGACCAGCCAAAGTTGCTCCAGCGAGAAGCTCCGTCAATCTGGCATTGAAGCACAGCGCAGCACAGCACCTCCGTCTACAACCCACGCCTGCGACCTCATTTCGCGGCTCAGTCCCTCTCCACCCCTTCTTTCTACACATAACACGACACACGATGCAGCGCGTTGGCTCCTCGCTGGCGCGGGCCAGCCGGTCGGCAACTTCTTCGGCGAGAAGGGTTGGACAGATGCAGGTGCGGCAGGAGCACGCGATCAGCAACCCGACGCTGGCGAACATTGAGAAGAGATGGGAGGCCATGCCGCCGCAGGAGCAGGCTGACCTGTGGATGGCGTTGCGGGATCGCATGAAGGTGGACTGGAATCAGTTGACGATGCAGGAGAAGAAGGCTGGTGAGTACACTCTACATGGCTTGTGGGCAGGAAGCAGGTGCACGATGTGGAGGAAGGGGCGAGTGGAGGCGCGCAAGATCAAAAGTGTCATGGGGGAGTAGCTTCCGGGTACGAGCTGGCGGGTTGGCGGAAGAAGGAGCTGTTGGCACGCATGGAAGATATTCACACCCGTTGCACACCGCAAACGCTACGGCTATGGACTGCATGTCGGAGCTCTTGCTAATCAAAACTCTAGCCTACTGGATTGCCTTCGGGCCACATGGCCCGCGCTCCCTTCCTCCGCCAGGCGAGAACACCAAGATCTTCCTCTACGTCATGTACGGCGTGATTGCATCGGGTGTCATCTTCGGCACCGTCAAGTACTTCGCTCGCGCACCACCAAGGACCATGACCAAGGAGTACCAGGAGGCATCAAACGAATACCTCAAGGTAAGCTCGCTCGCCCAGGCTATGAAGACAATATGGCACATCGTGCTTGAGCATATTCGTGGTGTGCACGCGAAAGGCATCGCTAAGTATGATGACAGGAAAACAACATCGAACCCATTACCGGTATCTCAAGCGAAGGCTACGTCGGCCCTGGCATGGTTCAGAGCGCACCGGGCCCCAAGGGCGGCAAGTCAGAAGAGTAGAAGCAGACAGATACACCATCGCGCGAATTCTCCACACTTGCATACAGCGATTTTCTTGCGTCTCCTGTACAACGGCAAAAGCGTACTGCAATGCGAGGAAGACAGGACGGGAGGTGGGCGATTGTATCGTACTATTAGAGGCGGTAGAGATGCAGATTTTGTCGAATGTACAAACACTACTGAAATACGCTCTACATCATGACCCTATTTTTAATCATCCGCCGCCTCTTCGCGAGCCAGGTTTGTACGGAAATTTTTCGCGATAGTGCTTCGCAATGTCCCTCCTGGTCGTGACCCACACACCTTCCTTCTTGCTGATGTAGTCGCAGAACTTCCGCAGCGCCTCGCTTCTGCCAGCTTTACCCGTTATGCGCGAATGCAGCGGGATGTTCTGGCACCATTTCAGCACACATACGCAAGGACAAAGAATACTCAAGAGAAAACCTACCATCATCTTCCCACCCTCCCTATACAAACACTCGAACGTGCTCACCAAATAATCATAGTACGTCTGTCCCGAACTACTCATGAACCCTGGCGCCATATGAAACTTGCCGTCATTGCAGTCATAATTATACGGTACTAGCAGTAGACCTTCCCGTTCGAATTCAGGAAGGTGGCTCTCGTAAGGCAGATCGACCCAGTATGGCACATCGTCGTTGTAGCATTCAGACGAGTAGAGGAGCTTAGGCGTCCCTTGCTCCTTGTGCATTTCGGCGAAGATTTCGGGCAGGGCGCCGTGGGTATTGGGCGTGCCGCGGCCGAAGTAGACGCCTACGGGAGACTCGCCTGTGACCTTTACATGTTCAGCTGGGAAGAGGAGGACAGTGAGGCGATTCGAGTGATTGAAGAGTGCAACGACAGGCGTACCTTATGCAAAAGATTTTGCGAGTCCTTCACATACTGCTTATCCTTCTCAATATCATAGTCCCAGAACTCCAGCCATCTCAGACCATGATTAGCGATCTCGTGCCCAGCCTCCTTGACACAGTACTCTCCAAACCGCGGATTCAGCTCCATGGCTCTCGCTACGGCGTAGATGGTAATCTGCCAGCCATAGTCCTTGAAGATCCGCATTAGTCGCCAGACACCTACTCGGCTGCCGTACTCGAAATCTTGTTCGGCATTTAGGTAGCGGTGTCCTTCGCGGTGGCCGCCGCTAGAGCCTTTCTCCCAGAGGTAGGGCTCGCTGTGGGCGTCGCCTTCGAGGATGGAGCGTTCGCCACCTGGTCAAGATGTATGAGTTGCGCGCCTCGTTGGTGCAGGCTTTTGCGCAGGAGGTCACTTGCCCTCTTGATAGTTGAGCACGAATGAGACGGCTATTCTAGCTCCATTAGGCCATTGGCAATCGTGGCTTTCTGGGCCGAAGCCTTCGAAGTCGCGTGGAAGTTGATATTGCGGGTGCGCTACCACCATCTTTGTCTCGCTTCTAGAGTGTCAATACTGTGTTTGGCGATAATAATTGCCAGCCAACATGAATGATGAAAGCAGAATGGTATGATTACTTGGCCTCTTTAAGTACCTGGGCATCTTCGTGCCTACAGCATATGTGAGAATACATATCGATTGTCAGCATCGATAGGCCAGTCTGCTGCTCGAGGATCTTGGCCGATGAATGTTGATGGCAGAAGCGAGGTCAGCATGCAAAGGACCTTCCTTATTCGGTCATCTTGAATCGAGCTTGGAATCGGGCACGTCGAATCCTGAGCAGCGCGTCACGTAAGCACCGACACGTATCTGATAATGCTGTGTTGGAAGCTGCCATTGGTATGCCTAAGCTAGGGCGGTCTACAAGAGCGTCGCCTTCTGGCACCCTCAGCGTTATCGCCCGATTGGGGACTTCCTCACGCTCTACAAGCTTTTCTTCATGATGTTCTTTCTGTCCCATCTCGTGCACTCCTCCTTAAACGCTTCGATGACTAGAACGAACCGCCCTCTTCTCACCATCCTCGCGCTGGTCAGGATGCAATGTCGTACACGTAGCCCGTCTCCTGCACACATTGCCCCAACGACACACCTGATACAGACACGGTATCCCAGCCTCGAAGCAAGCCACGCATGTGCCCTTCCCATCGCATCGCAACTTCTTGATGTGGCAGGAATTGCACACAGGCGCACAGCCATGTAGACCAGTAGCTCGCAGGGTACTGCTGCCTTCCGTCGCAGCCTTGTCGCCCTTATTCTTCTTATTGACGAAGTCTTCTAGCTGGCTTAGGTGGTCTGGGGAACGCTCGCGCTTGTTCTGTCTGGCCAATTGAGCTCTAGACCCGATGGGTGCTCTCGGTGGCGGGTACTCGATGATCTGTTTCGAGGCCGCTGGACTGGTTGGTGTCACACTCGAAGGCGTACCGCCGTTGACGGTCTTTGGTCCACCAGATGCGCGCAGTCCGGAGTCTTCCTGCGCCAGTACTGAGGCCTCGACAGGTTTTTCCACTGCAGTATCGTTGCCGGAAGGTGTGGATCTGGTCGTGTTCAGTCCTGGAATTGGCAGATTGAGCGCTCGACGAGTCTCATCAGCTTGCTCAGCCTTCTTCTTCTTCATCGCCTCCTCGATCTCCATAATGTTCTTCTTTGTCGCTTGTGCAAGACTCTGGTGCGCCTTCAACTTTGCTTCTGCCATTGCAATGCTTTGCATCCTGGTCCCTCTCTCATTTTTGATTACCTTTGGTAATGCCGCAACTATGTCCTTGATCTCCTTGCTCATCTTGCCCTTGTAGCCGTGCGCCTCTGCCGCCAAGATCATCATCGCCTGATTCGTGTACTTCATAGCGTGTGCAAGATCCTGTCTAGGCTCAATGACCTCTGCACTCACCTCAGGGCCTTGGCCCGCCTTTTTTGCCTCCTCGCATGCGTTCGCCAGACGTTTGTGGTATGAGCCCACTAGGAAACAAATGTCAGCAACAGCTACGATCCAATCGAAAGGTTGAGAACTCTGATCTGGTGGCCTTGAGTCTCGACAGCGCTTCTCATGATATGATGCTTTCTGCGTGCAACATCCAAAGCAAGCTCCCTCTCACAGCGTTATACGTACGATTTCCAAACTCGCTCACAACCGCTGCGTTGAAGTCTTGCATCGCGCGCCGGAGCTTCGACTCTTCACACTCTTCCACAAGAGCCAAGAGGTCTAAACATAGCGAGGTAGAGTCCTTCTCTGCCATATTCAATGCGCCGAATTAACGGCTCGCGATCTCTTACGGTTGGTGGTATTGTAAGGGTCTTCAGATTGAGGAGGTACAAGAGCTTCCAATTCAAGCTTCACGCACAGATCTACACTCCTGAATCAGGCAGGCGGACTTTCACATGTCAGCGAGACTTCGCTAGACGACTCTAGGACATGTTCGAGAACTCACTTCGCATATTCATTCTCTGTGGCCTAGCCCCTGCGCTATGGTACATTAAGTTCGTAACTCATTACTTCTTCGGTCAAAGTTCCTCATCTCGCGGCATGATCTCTCAAGGTCTGTATCAACTCATCAACCGCCTGCATATCCCCTGCCTCGACGCCCCTTTTCTTCCACACACCCTCCGGCAAGTGCTTCTCCAGCTCATCGAGACCCGGCTGAAAATTCCTGACCTGCGAGCTCAGCGCCGACACCGCCTTCTTCCTCACGCCCTTGTCTGGATCCTCCGTCGCCATTTTCGCCAGTGTCGGCACGGCGCCATGTTGCAACAGCTTCTCTTGCGACTTGATGTTGTTCTGGACTGCAGTCGAACAGCACGCTGCCGCCGACCTTCTCATATCTGGTTCCTTGTGGTCCAATTGCTCGATCAAAGGTTTCCACATGCCCAACGACTCGAGGTTGTTGGCGTTATCGATCTGTTCGATGAGTTGCTCGAGATTGTCCCAAGCGGTCATCTTGTCGTTATTGACTTGATCTGGTGGGGCGATGATGGCCGTCATGGCTTCCCGCATGCGGTCTGCATCTGACGGGCCGCCAAGGATTTGCTGGAGGATTTCTGGATTGAGGTTGCGGGTGGGTTGCGATGGAGCATTCGGATCATTTCGGCTGACATCGCTGTTCTCGACCGACCATTTGAGGAGCTCATTGAGCGATTGTTGCTGATCTCGTGCCATGTTGTCTGATTTTCGGCCGTGAGACTTGGTAGGCTTGCAAGTCTTGAGATCGGTGTACTTCTATTGAAAGCAGTGTAGCGCAAGTATTATCAGGTGAGGAAGGTGGAGAAAAGTGCGAGAATGATCGCTTTTACCTATCCTTGCATGTGATTCAAGGATGACTGAAAAGAGAAGTTACAGTCGTGAAGCCGCTAGTCCCTTCTAGGAACTTCTGTACGCTTCTTCTCAGTAAGGCACATGGTTGCGCCTCTCCCCTCGCTCTTCAGGTCGAGCGAAAGGAAAGACACCAGTCATATTTGCAAAACCGAAGCCATTGGAGTCTGCCCGTGCTATGTGCATGCTCTGTGGAAGTCTCGAGATGTGGCGGTCGTCAAAGTTCTGGCTGTTCGATGCCCCACTATGCTCTACCCCGCGAGGCTGGCTCGTGCACAATAAACACGGCCAGCAATCTAGATGAGAGAAAAGGCTGGCCAGAAATGCGCTCGTGTGTGGAATGGCTGAAGGAGAAACGCGAGCACAGCAATAGAAGCAGTCCCATAGGCTGGGCACGATGACATGCAGCAAGTCCAGCCTCGTGGTTTGCCTCATGCGGCGTTGCGTAATGCGGTAGGCAGTGTCCGACGTCTTGGCAGTCTCAAGCATTGCGTGGACGGCAATGATAGGCTCAGGCGGCGACATTCTGTCTCCAGGCAATGAAATAGATTAAATGTCTTATATCTCTCGTATATGATCATCATAACTCACGAAAGAATTCTAGAGCTCAAAGAACATATTCGTTTTCGAAAAGGGAGAAGCAGCGCTGGGAAAAAGGCCCAATCAGGAGAGGGTCTCGTTTGTTTTAGCGTGCCCACCCCGAACAGCCGTGCACTTTCCTCTCACCGACCAGCTTTCCAGCACCGACTCCACTGCACAACTACACCACACTACCTTGTAGCTACACCCACGCCAATTCCATCCCAGAGCTCTCGTAATATACGCGAGCTTCATCCACACACGACTACACCACTTCTACACCACCACACACCGCCGCCATGGAGGGTAAGCGGCCCTGAATTTCTATTGTTGCACCCGTTCCGCCATCGCCGGCAACCCAAGGCTTCAATGGCGGACATCATGAAGACATTGGCTGACGAAATTGCGCTGTATAGAGGAAGTCGCAGCTTTGGTCATTGACAATGGGTAAGACACCGCCCATCCATCCGCCCCCTGCCCGCTCAGCTCTGCTGCCTGCGACGTCATACAAAGAAATTGGGCATCACCACAATTGGGATGAGGAGGTGGAACACCATATGAGAGACACAGGACACTGACGGCGATGGTAGCTCTGGTATGTGTAAGGCCGGTTTCGCCGGTGACGATGCGCCACGAGCTGTTTTCCGTAAGTTGCATTCCTGCCATGCGAGCGCATCAATGGCGCCTAGCTGACAGCAAGACAGCTTCCATTGTCGGCCGACCGCGCCACCATGGGTATGCATATTCCTGAGTCCTTCAACCGACGTCCGCAGCATCTGACAAGAGCACAGTATCATGATTGGTATGGGCCAGAAGGACTCGTACGTTGGTGATGAGGCACAGAGCAAGCGTGGTATCCTCACCCTGCGGTACCCGATCGAGCACGGTGTCGTGACCAACTGGGACGACATGGAGAAGATTTGGCACCACACTTTCTACAACGAGCTCCGCGTCGCACCTGAGGAGCACCCGGTCCTGCTCACTGAGGCCCCGATCAACCCAAAGTCCAACCGTGAGAAGATGACCCAGATCGTCTTCGAGACCTTCAACGCCCCGGCCTTCTACGTCTCCATCCAGGCCGTGCTCTCTCTGTACGCTTCCGGTCGTACCACCGGTATCGTGCTCGACTCTGGTGACGGTGTCACCCACGTTGTCCCCATCTACGAGGGTTTCGCTCTCCCGCACGCCATCTCCCGTGTCGACATGGCTGGTCGTGACTTGACCGACTACCTCATGAAGATCTTGGCTGAGCGCGGTTACACCTTCTCGACCACGGCCGAGCGTGAAATCGTCCGTGACATCAAGGAGAAGCTCTGCTACGTTGCCCTCGACTTCGAGCAGGAGATCCAGACCGCCAGCCAGAGCTCTTCCCTCGAGAAGTCTTACGAGCTTCCTGACGGCCAGGTCATCACCATTGGCAACGAGCGTTTCCGTGCTCCGGAGGCTCTCTTCCAGCCCTCTGTCCTTGGTCTGGAATCTGGCGGTATCCACGTTACCACCTTCAACTCCATCATGAAGTGTGATGTCGATGTCCGTAAGGACCTCTACGGCAACATCGTCATGGTAAGTCTTGCAAACTTGTGAATTAGGGAAACGTCACTAACATTACTCAGTCTGGCGGTACCACCATGTACCCAGGCATCAGCGACCGCATGCAGAAGGAGATCACTGCCCTTGCCCCGTCCAGCATGAAGGTCAAGATCATTGCCCCGCCAGAGCGCAAGTACTCTGTCTGGATTGGTGGTTCCATTCTCGCCTCGCTCTCCACCTTCCAGCAGATGTGGATCTCCAAGCAGGAGTACGATGAGTCCGGTCCATCCATTGTGCACAGGAAGTGCTTCTAAGCGTGTGCATCAACTACGACGGTATCAACATGGACAATTCCTACCTCAGCGGCGAAAATACACCAGGCGCAAAGCCGATCGAGTAGGGACGTGGAGATGTGGGGACGGGTGGTGGCATAGGCAGCGTTCACGTTACGGCATGGCGCGTGTAGCCTGAACTGATGGTTTGGGGGTGGTCAGGGCAGGCAGGCAGGCGTTGATGCCAGGTTGACATGCTTGACTACTTCCCAACTTCCCAGCATCTGCAACTAGAGTACTGCTTGTGATGTATGCTGTTATAACGATGAGCAAAAGTGAAATGCAGTCTTGTTCCGATTATGTACGTCTACCGTTGTGTCAAGACAAGGTCCGTGCTCCAAGTCTACAGTTTATTCTCTTCTTGACTACCAGTCGGCCATACCTCTGTCCTCAAAGAGTCCTATTCGCGAACAGCCAGTTGGGAATATGGCCTACTGTTTGTTTGTCAGTATTAAGATACCGCGCGCATCGAGCATCCGGCAGAGCGCACATATGACGTAGCCCTAGATGCAGCGCAGACTGCACACCTGTGGCGAGGCGAACATTTCTTCGGTAGTCTCTAGACGCGCCTTGACGAAAGCTAGGTTGTCCAGCTAAGTATAATCATCCATCTCATAGAATCAAGTATACAACCCTGGCTTTACCAGAATTTCATCGTCTGAACACACTGCTACCCACCACAGCTCGAAGCACATACTCTACGATGGCCGCAGATGGCCAGAGGAACATAGTTGTAGTCGGGGGCGGCATCATTGGCTGTACTTCTGCATACTTCCTGACGCGCCATCCTGCGTACGATCCGATCAAGCACAAAATCACCTTACTCGAGTCTACAAAAATCGCTGGCGGCGCATCAGGAAAGGCAGGCGGACTATTGGCATTATGGGCATACCCGAGCAGTATCGTGCCGCTCAGCTATCGACTACATAAGCAGCTGGCCGATGAGCATGGTGGCGAAGAGCGATGGGGATACAGGGCTGTGCATTGTGGACAGGTGGACTGCAAAGGTCGGCATTTGCCTGACAAGGCCACGCCGAAGGTTGACGGCAAGGATGGGGAGATGGATGGGCAGAATGGAGAGACGAAAGGCGAGCACCTGAGTCTGCAGAAGAGGACGAAAGAGGCGTTGGGGAAGCTGAGAGCTGCGGGTGTGCCTGCGGATCTGGATTGGGTGGCTCCGGAGACGAATGTGAGGTACGATGAGATGGGCGATCCGAGTACGACCGCGCAGGTGCACCCGTTCCAGTTCACGAATGCTATGGCTGAGCTGGCGAGGGAGAAGGGCGCGGAGATCAGGACGAACGCGAAGGTCAAGAAGATCAATTACAGCGCTGGTGGCGATGCGGTAGAGAGCGTAACATACATCGATGCCAACAACGGCAGCAAGGAGGAGACGATCAAGGCTACGGACGTCGTCGTCGCTGCTGGCCCTTGGACACCCAATGTCCTCCCTCAGGCTCCCATCAGCGCTATGCGCGCCCACTCCGTCACTATCAAGCCCTCCCGACCCGTCAGCGCCTACGCGCTCTTCACGCAGATCAAACTACCTGCGGGTTTCGGCCAGAAAAACCACAAGGAGTCCGTAAAGTCAAGACGAGCCGGCGAGCAAATCGTGACGCCAGAGATCTACGCACGACCAAAGAACGAAGTCTATGCGTGCGGCGAAGGCGATCGCGAAGTCCCACTCCCCCAGACAAGCGACGAAGTGGTTGTGGACGAAGCGAGGTGCCAAGAAGTTGTTGATTACGTCTCTTCCATCTCAGATGAGTTGAGAGATGGAGAGGTCACGGCACGGCAGGCGTGTTATTTGCCGAATGTCACGACGGGCGGTGGGCCGTTGATTGGCGCTACGGGGGTTAAGGGACTGACGCTCGCGGCGGGGCATACGTGTTGGGGGATTCAGAATGGGCCAGGGACGGGGAAGTTGGTGAGTGAGTTTGTGTTTGAGGGGGAGGCGAAGAGCGCGAAGGTCAGGCAGTTGGATCCGAGGAATTATTTGTAGGTGGTGGGGATTTGGTAGGAAGGAAATGAATGGTATAAGTGGTGTTTGATGCTTTCGTCATCCTCCGCTGCGCGGTGGTGGAAACATATTCTGCGCATCGTCTTTGTCTTTCTGCGTAGAACCAAATGCTTTGCGCCCGCCAGGCGTCAGCTCGTCTTTGAGACTTGGTAGTCCGGCTCTTAAAGGGTCATTGCAATATAGTGCCAGCAGCTTATCGACGGTCTCGCGCAAGATTTCGGTGTGAGAGTGTAGACTGAGTGCTGTGATCTGCCGCCGTAAAGCGAAACATGTGCCTTTGTAGACTTGGTGGTAGACTAGCTTGTACTCCTCATCTGCCTGCCTGTCGGCTTCGAGTTGTGCGTCGGATATTTCGACTGCGGGTGTTGCATCATTTGATTGAGGTCGTGATTTCTTGGTCTTGCTTTGCGACAGACCGTAGAGACGCATGCCTGCCATAACGATGCGGGAGATGAGGTCCTTGTTCCTCGTCTCTGTAGATGTGTCTTGAGTATCGGGAACATTCTGCACATGCAAGAGCGAAGAGCGCTTCGGAGCCTCTAATGGCGCTCTAGCAGTCCCTGGCCTGGAGGAGGCAATACTCGGTGATCTTGACAATGGGCGATTTTGTAGAGGGGCAGGTGGACCTGTGCTCCCACTAATCGATCGACGATGCTTGAGACTAGGCAGGGAGTCCTCCTTCTTCAAAGCAGCGGCAGCAGCTACGCTCTCGCCGCCGTGACGCCTGGCTTTCTTCCTGCGCTCTGTTGCTTCGTCGAAGGCATCGTTGACAGTTTTGCGCTTTCTCACTGGTGGCTCGTTCACTATCTCAGCCTGTTGAGGCAGGTTCGAAGGCAGGAAGAAAGCTTCAGAGTCAACTCCCTCGGCTGGAGGCGAAGAGGGCGGAGTTGGCTCAGGCCTTGGGCAGTAGAGATCCGATGACAGTCCTATCGCACGAATGCATATTGATTGAGGCCCATTGAGAGCAGTCTGGCCGAGGTCTTGACTATCTCCAGCTACGGGCGGTGTCAGGGGCCTATCGTGGCCGAGCTGAGATCGAGTCGCGTAGAATAGAAGCTCAGTGATTCGAGGGCCAGCTTTGACTGGTGGCGTAGACTCTACGGATACCAGAACGCCCAGCGGCGAGTCCGGCCTGGCTGTCTCCCACCAGGGTGCATTGGTAGAAGCAGAACTGCAGCCCAAAAGGTGGCGGCTGAACCAGGCTTCTGTAGTCATATCATCTGTGCCAACAGCGTAGGTCGGTCCAATCATCAGATGCAAGGGGATTCTGTTGACGTCGACCAAGGACAGAAATCGTAAGGATGCTTTCGGGGGAATGACATTTTGACTGTCTCGTTGGCATTGTAGCACGATACCTGCTTTATCGTTAGCGTCGTTTTTGGCAAGCAATTTCGGTAGCTTACCGTTGATTGTGACGCTGTCATCGATTCGTATACTGCCGTGCCAATGCTTGAAAGAATCCATGCTGGAGCAGCTCAGAGTAGTGGAAGTTGTAGCAAGACGCGAAGTCGACGCGCCTGTGCGCGATCTCGGCTTTACGATCGTAAAGCCGAAACACCTCGTCACCAGCTCAGGACTCAGTATTGAACAGTTATCTCGACAAGTGCGCATGAGTGTCATTGTGTCAAAGACTGAGCCATGTTAGTGCTGATTGATATTCATTTGAGGGTGCTATCTTTGCACTAATGCTGGCGTGTTTGTTCTTCTACCCAGGAAACAGGACATCCAGGATCGTGAAATACTACTACTAGTACTCCATGAGCCTGAGCTTCTTCCCAACTTCCTTTCTCTGCGCTGCCTTCTCACTGGGTCGCTGCTCAACCTCATCCTTCGCCTTCAGAGCTTGCAAGAGCATGCCTGCATCGAAGAAGCCATCTGCAGAAGTGAGTTAGCACAAGTTCAACAAGGTCACTCGACAACGGCAACACTTACATCCACCCAGCTCATCATCCTCGCTCGTGACACCACTGTCATCCGGCGTCTTGCCAACAGCCTGCTCGCCGGTCACGAGTCGGCCTCTTGACTTGAGCCTCGAACCCTTTGGCCTCTTCTCCTCGGCTTCCCTCGCTCGACTTGCCTGCTTATCAGTGCTGGTGCCCCTCCTTTGGGTTTGTCGCAAAAGCTTTCTCATCTCAAGGAAGTAGCTCTCGATCGCATCAATATACCGCTTCGTCTGTCTATGCTTGCTCGACGCACAAATGCTGACCGAGCCATCCTTGATAATGTATCCAATACCAAAGCCCTCGCCAGAAGTTGGGCCAAAGCCAAAGTGCCGGAGCGACGGGTTACCGCAGTTTGAGGTCGAGAGGATGGTGTTGTTGAGCTTATCGTAGCCGGCATCAGCGAAGATGGCGGGGAGGTTGTGGCTTGGGCGGGGCGGGCTGCGGGAGGATTGAACGCTGCCGTCCTCGCTCAGCATACTGCTTCGCTTTGGCGACCTCACGGATGAGTCTGCCGCGTGGTCACTGGTTGGGCTGCTATAGCCATTGGTGCTGGCTCCATCTCCGTTCAGGCTTACAAGCTCGGACCCGGCGTCAGCATCCACCATGCGCTGCCACAGACACATGAGGGCATAAAGATGTCTGTCTTGCCCTTGTGCTTTGGCACATTCCTTAGTAATGGCACTATGCTTTTCGCAAGCCTTCTTCAGCGCCTCGACCTTCTTGTGCGGTGCAGTTTCTGCCCAGAACGTCCGGACAAACTCGACACTTTCTGGTGTGACTTGTCTGATGGCTTCTGTGCGACCGTGGTAGTAGACCTTCGTCATCGCTGGCTCGTAGCACGACTCCATCCGCCCGTACATGCCGTAGTACGCAGCCTGGAAAGCCATCTGCACGAAGGCGTCAGGCGAGAAGCCGTGTGAAGTCATGAAGTTCTTGCCGTAGGTCGAGAATTCAAGCGTCTGGAATTCATTCTGCTGGATCAGGTCTGCTAGTCGGGTCTCCGCAAAACGTAATGCGGTCGACAGCTCTGGAGTCATGTCCCAGAGGAGCTTGTGAGGCGTGGTGCTAACATCACCAAAGCTTTTAGGGTCACGCTTGGACGGGTCAGGCGAGCTGGAAGCCCAGAGCGACGGCGCCTGGCCGTTGATACTGCGAGCGAATCGGAGGATCGTGTCTGTGTATACGTCTGAAGCGAAACGCAGGACTGTGTGCCCGTCAACACCGGTGTGTTCGAAGTTGATGCCTGCACTGCCATTCTTGCAGACGATGATCTGTAGCTTATCGTACCACCTGTTTGTGCAAGTGCCGACCTGTACGCCTCGCTCGATCAGGGAGGTACCGCAAAGCATGTTGCCACAAAGTTCTGCTTGTGTCTTGGGCTCGGTGTAGTCCAAACAAAGGATGAAAAGTGCCGAGTCGACCAGATCAAGGCAGTCGCTGTTATTCGAGCCCTCGTCCTTGCTCATGACGTCCCGAAGGCCAGACCAAGTCTTTCGATTCTCAGTACTCAAGACACCCACGGCGCCCTTAGCTGCCTCGTGGATGGGAGTCTGTTCAGCGTCATCGTTGATCACTTGCAAATTTACTGCCATATCCTTTTCGGTCATGATCAGGTCGTGGTTGTCGTCAAGTACATCGAACCAATAGAACTGTCCACGGCAAAGTACGACAATGTGTTTGGCAGTCGGGTCTTGTCCGATTTGACATCCGTTGTCTGTAGGGATGCGGGCGGTGCCAAACATTCTGGAGTACTGGTACATGCACAGGGGCTGACCTCGAAGCATGTCTGGCGGGAGCTCCTCCTTTCGCACTGCACGTACAAAAGACAAGGCAGAGATAACCAGCGACGCTGCACGCGTGACTTGATTGTTACGGGCAGGTGTCGGGTCGTCCTCAAGCAAAAAGAATGGGTTGAGGTTCAGAACGACAGGGTTGTCGTAGTTCAAGTATGAATCGTACCCTGAAGGATATATAAGTGGGAATTCAACGCAATGGGGACAGAAGAAAGCTTACAGAACTGCTCAATGTAGCTGCTTTTGCCAGTGGCATACTCCTTGAGTTTTGCCTGCAACTCCGGACCTTCTGCTCGTAGAAACTCAGCGACAGCCCGCTCGGAGTCGGCATGCTCGCGAGCTGTCTGAAGTGGATCGAGGGCAGCAAGATATCGCTTGCATGTAGCCTCTAGGTCGGGTATAGGCAGTTTTGGCAGCTTGTCCTGGGCAGCGAAAGTAACGCCTGGCTTTGATTGCGAGTTTGGATCGTGAGACATGATCGGATTCAGCTTGTCTTTCGAAAAGCTCTGCGTCGTCTCCTTTGCGTTGGCCGCTGATCGTTCAGTCATGGTTACAGAATCCTTGCGTTGGGTCGATGTTGCCAATTGTTCGTCAATTGACGGAATGTTGCGGACTGGCATTGTGATGAGAGTCAGCATCCGTCCCGCACCAATCTAGCTGTGCAGAGGCGAGACGAGAGTGGCGACCGAGAGACCACGCAGACGAGTTCGGTAGAAGTAGTGGCAGTCTTGGTGGTAGTACGCCGGCATTTGGTGGAGGTGGAATCAGAGGAAATTGGGCAGAATAGGTCGAGGCGATCGATCTGATAAAGACCCTAATGATGAAGTAAGATGAAGAAGAGGTTGTCGCTCTGGTTTCAGAACTGCTCCCCGCAAAGTAGCAGGGCCCAGTAATCTGTGTCGTCCATGGCGAAATGCTTATGCGGCTCTTATTCACGTGAAAGTGTCGAAAGCCGCTGCGCCGAAATTTACTTCCAGGCTCAGACATGCATCTGAGCATGCGAACGTGGGATATATCAAGGCATGAGCGAGCATGTGACTGACCTTAGTATGTCCGCGATCGAGCCGCGTTTGCAGTCGTCTTTCTGGTCAAAGTGTCGACCTCGGATAAGCCTGCTATGTCTTCCAAAGCCTGTGGGTCGCAGGACTTGCGCGAGATACGCAACAAGAGGTTGACGGCGGACAAGAGGAAGAGTGGCCGAAAGGATGGTTGCCCTAAGCTAGGTATGCAGAGACGGCTCCAGCAGGGGAGCTCTACTGCTTCACTCTGCGTTTTTGGCGAGAGCAATATAGTGGGTAAAGGAAGGCAATGAGGAGTAGGCAGCTGGACTATTATTATGAGACAGCGGCGACCCTCTCGACCGCTACCACAGCGACAAGTCTGATTGTACCTACTGAGCGCAATAGTGACCTCGGGCACTTCTCAAGCAGTCCAGACTAGCATGACGTCCAGAATTCCCCATCCATGTGCTGCACGGGCGGGTGAAGGGAGGTCACCCGGCAAAACGGGCTGACGGGAAGAAGCGAACTGCAGACAGAAATTCTGGCGTGTTGTCCACGCTTCACACCAGAACAGCAGAACAGCCATCAAAAAAAGCTGCGGAACAAAAGCCTCTCCGTCGCGTCAACGCGTCTTCACAAATCACCTGCACGCTCTGGAAACCATCACCGAGCATCCTTGAGCATCACGCGGCGCCAGCGATGATGCTCGCTTCAAATGACCAGCCTGCTGACCGTCCTCCCTGACTTTGACATCAAGCCATATACTCACATTCTTCCGTCACTTGAGAAGGCATCCATCTCGACAGCAGATCTACTCACCCTCGAGGCGTCCGATGTGGCGAAACGTGCGCAAGTACCGCCCGGCGAGGTGAAGAAGCTTGCCACTGCCCTGCTTGACGGACTGCATGGATCCACTGCTGGGCGACCATCCGGAACTGGCGTGGACGCAAGAAGCAGCATATCATTTCAATATGGTTACGATCTGGTGCAACGATGTAAAACCATCAGTACTCTTGACGATGCTTTAGATGCTGCCTTGGGCGGTGGACTAGCAGTCGAGCATGTCACGGAATTTGTGGGGGAAAGGTATGCATTGATCCCAATTGCGTCGTAGAGGTGTACTGACCTTCTACAGTGCTGCTGGGAAGACGCAATTTCTCCTGACACTGTTGCTCTCGGTACAGCTGCCGGAGCCCATTGGTCTTGGCAAATCGGCGTTATATGTATCGACAGAAGCACCACTACAGACGACACGCCTGACGCAAATCTTGAAGGCTCATCCCAAGCTTGCTGAGCTTGTTGGGGACGAGAAGCCTTCCCTGAGTAGAATACAGAGTACGCATATTCATGATCTCGAGGCCCAAGACCACATCCTTCGCTATCAGGTGCCGGTGGTCATCAAACGCCATAACATTGGCCTACTTATCATCGATAGCATAGCAGCCAACTATCGACCGGAGTTCGACAGAGGCAATGCACGAAAGAGTGCTGCGGAAAGCTTCGCCAAACGAAGCAAGCAGGTAGCTGAAATGGGTGCTTTGCTTCGTGATATCGCGCATAAGCACAACGTAGCGATCGTCGTTGCCAATCAGGTCGCAGACCGCTTCTTACCAGTCATCGAGCCATTAAGTCAAGCACCGTCTATCAGCCAGCAGACGCAGCGGTCACGCCATGCATCGCCGCCACCTTTCATGACTGGAAGCTCTTCAGTCTTGCCGTCGAAAGTTCAGACCGCCACAGATATGGCAAGCACTCCTTTTCTACTGTCCACGGACGATCCGCTGGCCTTGGATCATCAACAAAGCTTCTTCACTGGCTGGGGCGACGAGGTGTCAATGCAGAATTTGAAAACACCTAGCCTTGGTCTGATATGGACGAATCAGCTTGCAGCAAGGATTGCATTGTTGAAAACACCCATCACGGCCCTAGATGGCAGCGTGCTGAGCTGGAGACGAACGTTTAAATTAGTCTTCTGTGCTTGGTGTGCGGAGAGCTCCCGCGAGTTCGAGATCACAGAAGCAGGCGTACGGGCTGTTCAGGATGCAGCCGTTGAACAGTGATGTTTATCTACTGATTATCTACATAGGCTTCGGCTATCATCATCGACCTGGCGAGCCGTAGACACACGTAGTAGGCCCAGCCGTACTCCCACTCAAAGTGTTTAGAACGAGTGTCCACACGTTTTGGTCATACGCCTCACCAATGTGTCCAACCGGATCATTCGGACAGTAATCCTGAACATATATGTTCCTGACTCCTGTCTCATTGACGAATGCTGTGTACGTCGGCGTCACGAGCTCGTCGTCTTTGGATGCCAAGATGGTGTATGAAACGCCCGACTGTGCAATTGGACCATTGTTCAGCTTGACAACTGCCGGTCCACCATCCACCAGATCATCACACGCCGGGCACCCGAAGTCGTCCAAGATAGTCTGAACGACTTCATTCGTCAGGTTCCCACCAACATAGCTCAGATTGTAGAGATTGGCGAAGCTCGTGCCATGGGTTGGAGGCGCGATGGCGAAGACTTTGTCTATGAAAGACGATACGCCTTCGAATTTGGTAACATAAAGTGTCTGGAATGCTCCCTCCGAATGCCCTACAAAATCCACTTTCGAGGCTCCAGTGTTCTCTTTGACCTCATTCACGAATGTTGCGAGCTGCGCGGCGGATTCGGCGATGTGTTCCAGTCCTCCTACGTACGGCCAGCCGGGAAATGCTCCATAGGTGATGCTGAAGGTGCAAAAGCTGTTGTTCTGGAGGTAGGCTTCCAGATAGTTCAAGTCTTCATAGTATGTTGCTCCTAGACCGTGGAAAAGGACTACTGGATTGGGGTGCTCAGTGCTTCGGCAGGTGAAGTTGTTATGGGTTGAGGTTTGGCGTTCGAGGATAGGTGATGCTGTTGCGAGGGCAGCCGTGAGGCTGAAGAGGACTGGTGACCACATGACTGACGATGGTAGAGCGAATCTTGGTGGATTCGCTCTTGATACAATGCGCAGTTGACTGAGACGGAAGGCTGAGCGATATAAAATTGTTGACCTACCGAGAAAAATATATTTTGATTTCTGCTACGGAGTCTGTTCCTACCGGATGGTAGGACATCGTTTGCAGTCTGGAGAATTCGTGCTGAAGTGCGTTTCCCCAATAAAGCGATGGCGGTATGCTGATCATGCCTGAAGGGTTCATCGTGCGGTTTATCAACGGCCGCGGCTGCCATTGAAGGGCTGCAATTGGCTTCGTGCCACATACGTGGTTTGGCGGGCGTCATGGTATTGGTAACGAGTATTGGCACTGTACTTAGCGAGGATTACTTCGTCGTTCTCAAGATCAGCTGTCATTGTGGAAGCTTCAGCGCTGCCAGTCGTGTAGGTGAATTTGCAGAGGACTGCAGTGGTCGGAAGAGGGTCTGAGCTTAATCGAGACCGCCCCTCTTTCCACGACGTCAGAAGCAACCAATGCAAAAGCTCTAGCAAACCATAATACCAACATAGACATAACGGAGAAGAAGTGTAACAACCCAAGGCAAGTATTCCACTGCTTCAGTAAACCATCATCATGTCATTCGACACCCTCCCTACCAACGCTTCTCTCAAGATCCAGCCATTCAAGGCGCATATCTCAGACGAAGACCTCAATGACTTCAAGCAGCTCGTCAGACTCTCCAAAATCGGGCCCAAGACCTTCGAGAATCAGAATACCGATGTGAAGGATTTCACGAGTTGGGGAATCAGTCGAGCATGGTTGGAAACGGCAAAGAAGCACTGGGAGACCCAGTATGACTGGCGCAAGACGGAGGACAGAATCAATGCGCTCCCGAACTTCACAGCATCTATCGACGACAGTGGATTCCCGTTCGAAATACACTTCGCTGCACTGTTTTCGAAGAAGGCGGATGCCGCCCCAATGATATTACTACATGGCTGGCCGGGCAGCTTTCTGGAATTTGTAAGCACGTTGGAGCAGATCAAGAAGAAGTACACACCAGAGACGCTTCCTTTCCACCTGATTGTGCCCTCACTTCCAGGCTACGGATACTCCAATGGTCCGCCTCTTGACAGGAACTTCGACGTCCTGGATGCCTCCAGGGTCATGGACAAGCTCATGATTGGCTTGGGCTTCGGCAATGGATATATAGCGCAAGGTGGTGATGTGGGCTCTTTCATTGCGAGAGTCCTGGCTGTCAAGCACGATGCCTGTAAGATCGCGCATTTGCATCTAGCTATTGGCGTGAGCAGCAAAAGCCCAGAGGACTTCGATAAGCTCAGTGTTGAAGAGAAGCAAGGTCTGGAACGTTACAACAACTTCGGCAATCTTGGAAATGCATATGCCCGAGAGCACGGGACGAGGCCGAGTACTATTGGTCTAGTATTGTCGTCGAGTCCTGTAGCAACTCTGGCTTGGTAAGTTCCATCCGCGTGTGCATTTGATGGAGTCTTAATTGACGGGCATCAAGGATCGGTGAGAAGTTCCTCCAGTGGTCTGATCAAGACCCTCCGCTCGATGAGACCCTCGATGGCGTGACACTGTATTGGTTCACCCAGTCCTTCCCTCGTGCAATCTACCCTTACCGCCAATTCTTTGGACCCAACCCAAACTTTATCCATCCTGATCCAGCCTTTTATATCAAGAAACCTATGGGCTACAGCTGGCATCACAAAGAGCTTGCTCCGGTGCCTAAAGATTGGGTAGCAAAGAGTGGAAACCTAGTGTGGTACCGTGGCCACATGGAGGGCGGTCACTTTGCCGCGATGGAAAGGCCGGATATCTTCATCAAGGATATGGAGGACTTCGTTGGAGAGATGTGGCCGAAGAGCATGTCAGGCAAGTTGTGAGAGCCGAGTCGGCTCGCCAGCTGGTCGAATGCCAGTCCATCAACCCTTGTGTTGCTTGCAGCCATGTCAAAGCTCATGGACGTCGCTACTGTGCTAGGCTTGCGCCACATACACCCTATGCATGGCTTGCAGAAACGATGACGCTGTGACCTTCGACGACCGAGTCACACTCGACGGTCGTGGCCATCGTGCTCCTCATTGTCCGCATCTTCCCTGAGAATTTCCCAACTTACTTGTTTCGTAATGACAATCTTCTGTGGACGCTCCTTTGATTCAAGGTTATCGATCTCGGTGCAATCGCTTCCTCTTGCCGCCGGCGCCAAATCGTGCACTGGCGTCGCGGTCCTCGAATTGCTCTCGCGCACCAATTTGCTTGGTCCTGGCGGCGTCTGCGGATGATATGCATACGCTTTCGTGACCCCTCCATGAATGCGATCATAAGCCTCCTGCGACTCGCCTTGACTTCGCGTGACTCCCGCGCAGCTACCGCTTCTAGCGGTGAATTGCTTGCTCGGATTCCGATGGCTTTTGCCTTGATTTTGTAAGGTTGAAAGCACGTCGCTTTTTGCATTTGATCGCGTCGCACTGATGGTATAATCCCTCACTGCTCCAACGCCGTAATTCGTACTCAGCCCACTCACGAACGGCCTAAGGAGCGGTATGGAAGCTGATATCAGCGAGTAGTTCACTTCTGTCACGGTCCACACAGCATACATATCGCTGTGCAGTGTGGTATCAGGAACATTGTTGCCAAATTTGTAGCTCATCATGCGAAGCACGATGATTGCTATGAGTGGAAGCCGCGCGCCGAAAGCCAACAGAACTATCGATTTGTTGGCTAATGAGGTCTGGAGGTTGAAGACGAGCATCGCTGTGCTGGAGAATATTAGGAGCTCAGTTATGATATCCAAGACGCAGATAAACGTAAATCGAGCAGTCTAAAGAAGCTGACATTAGTAGGCTTGCACTGGTCGCCGATGGATATCAGAGTACTCACGATGCCTTCACATTGCTCTCGAATATAGATCCAAGGATGCTGAAGATCGCACTTAAGTGCCCAAAAGAGCATCGCAAGGACCGACCAGAGGATACATGCCGCTGTAATGCAATATATGTAGCGACGATGCGACTTGACGGGCGTGATTTGTATCACGAATGCAGAGACCGAGCCTTTGGCGAATCCCAGTCCTAAGACAGAATGTATCTGGACCGCGTATCTGCACTTCTGCAAACTTTCAAGGTTTGCTGGGTTGACCAGATGCGCCGCCTTGCCCAGCCCTTTGGTGGTGGCTACCATCAGCACAGCTTCGTATACCACTGCACAGATTGTGCCGATGCCAATCAAGATGTCATCCAGGGCACAATTCTGCTTTAGCGATGCTCTGACTGTTATCCTGATGATCGTGGCGATGAGCACCATGGACAGGCCGACCAGTGTGGCGATCAGGATCCATCCAGTTTGGTTTTCGTCGCTAATTATGGTAAAAGGAGGATAGTACCCTTCTGGCACTACGAATTGATCTGTGCTATTCATCACTGGAGCCGCAGCCGCCGCAGGAGTCCTTCGTCCAAAACAGATTCACGTCGAGATTGGTTGAGATGCAAACAGTCTGACTGTGGCCCGAAGTTTGCATTACTGGCTTTCGTCAAACACCGCTGTGCCTGGCCACTTCCGAGTATTGGCAAGTCTTTCGAGACCGGAAGTATGCTAAGACAGCCCAGCAGATACGAGCGCTCGTAGTCACTTGCGTTGACGAGCCGTCGATCTGATGGGAAGGGAGGCTAGGGAACATTTTCGGCTCGCAAGGCATAACCCGTGGCTTTCAGAGATTGGAGGATTGAACCAGGAATCGAGGTCGGCGGCTCAGCTCGCAAGCTCTTTGATCAGCTATGCCAGCATAATGCTCAGCCCGGCTGAAGCTTCAGCAAATGCTGATGGTCAGGTTGTCCTGGAAGAACCATGGATGGACTTCGCATGATACTCCAAACGGCGTAATTTACCGTGCAGCACTGCGAGCCCCCAGGTCAGACTGGTCCCTGGAGGTCAAGTGTGGGATTGCTTTGATCCTATGGGACCGCCAGTGTCCCGGTTTACCTGAACGAGGTCTGGGTTCTGTATACAGAGTGCAGCTCCCCGAGCATATTCAGGATACACACTGCATGGATGATGGACTCATCCAGGGGTGCAGGATGCTCGTGGGAAGCTGCGATAAATCCAACGGTCTTCATTTGGTGATGGACTATGCAACCCGATATGTCCAGTAACCTGAACTCAGGAGCAGTGAGAGGTGCAATGTGGTGTGCCGCGTCTTTGGAAGCCGTGAACCTAAGCAGTGATCAGACGCGGCGTTTACACGTAGGTTCTGCTTGGCAGATCCGATAAACCTCCGAGTCATGGATCCTCCTTTCTTCTATACCACATCCGCCATCACGCCACGGTGCAGATTGCGTTTATTGAACTCGTACTGCTGGATGGCAGAATTACATCTACAAGGAGCTTGACAGCCGCAGCCTCGCCAGTGGTTCTGCAATGCCGCTGACTTCCAGGCCGCCATGCATCATGGAATGACTCTGGTAGAAGCGGTAAAACGGCGTTCCTCCGCTCCTAACTCAATGGGCACCAATGCGCCTACTGCGGCAAGTAGACTGTAATAGAGATTTGTTTGCTGATGTCTGTGGCCGCCCTATGGTGGCAAGAGCTGGAGAATATGCTTGGCCGTCTCAGCAAGGAGCGCATCCGCTGTGCACAGCAATCCCTACTCGCCACGCGGGCCAAACACTGCTAACTTGAAACAAGCCATTGTCGAGGTGTAAGCTTGGATACCCTCTATTTCAACTTGCATCGTCTTCGACTCGTTTTGTTGATCTAGCAGCGTGTACCGCTATACTATGGCGACGACCCACAGCATGGAGGATGAAATAGCAATATCCTTCAAAGACGAAAGCAATTTTTCGCTGCGATCATGTCCATCAGTGCTATCAGATTCACTGCCTCAGCGATACATTGGTACGGAGGCAGACAGAAGAGATATGATCACCCTAGGCAAGAAGCAAGTTTTACGTGTAGGCTCATTCGCTCCGCTTTGAGTATTTGTATAGCCGGCAGGCTAACATGATGTGTATTGTAGCGAAACTTCAGGTTCGCGACCAGTAAGTCTACGCCCTGGAAGATTGGGGTTTGAGAACATGCTCACATCGCACTGCAGTGCTCGGCTTTGGCTCCACAGTCATTTGCAGCTGGGAGACGCTATTGCCCGTCCTTGTCTTCGTCATGACGGACGGAGGTACCGCGTGTTTGTTCTGGGGCTACATTGCTGTTGCAAGTGGTATGATGCTCGTATATGCTAGTAAGTCGGCCACGAAGGCATTGAACAAGACCCACGAGCTGATGACCTCACGCACGCCAGGCCTCGCTGAGATGGCATCAATGTGCCCGACGGCAGGCGGCCAATACCATTGGGTGAGCGAGTTTGCTCCGCCACGTTACCAAAGAGGATTGAGCTACGTGACTGGATGGCTATGTGCATGCGGCTGGCAAGTCTTCCTTGCGGGCACCGCCTACATGGTAGCTGGTATTGTCCAGGGCCTGATCGTCTTGAACAACCCTGACTACGAGATGGAGCAATGGCACACGTTCTTGCTGCAAATGGGCCTGATGACTTTCGCCGTCCTTTTCAACACCGTCGCTGCGGTCCGATTGCCGCTAGTCGAGGGCTGCGTCTTGATCTTGCATGTGGCCGGGTTCTTCGGAATCTTCATCCCCATATGGCTCCTTGCGGCAAGAGCTCACCCCGAGGTCGCACTGCTCACCTTCTCCAACAATGGCGGCTGGCCCACAACCGGCCTCGCGACGATGATCGGCCTTACTACTCCTGTTGCGACGCTTGTTGGTTCCGACTGCATCACGCACATGAGCGAGGAATTGCAGGATGCAGCCATCACCATGCCCCGGTCCATCATGTGGACTGTCGCGCCCAATGCCGCCCTTGGCTTCCTAATGGCCGTGACCATGATCTTCACCTGGGGCAACACAGAAGAGATCCTCGAGACGCCTACTGGTCAGCCATTCATCCAGGTCTTCTACAACGGCGTCCGAAGCAAAGCTGGAGCAAGCGTGATGTGCGCGGCTGTCATCATCAACTTGACGTCCTGCTGCATCGGCGAGGTAGCGACAGCCTCGCGGCAGCTCTGGTCATTTGCTCGGGACAACGGTCTTCCGGCATCAAAGTGGCTGTCATACGTGGCTCCTGACTGGAACATTCCTATCCGGGCAGTGCTGGTTTCATTCGTGATCACGTCTCTCCTCGCATGCATCGGTCTTGGCTCCACCACGGCACTGAATGCATTAAACGCTCTCAGCGTCGTCTCCATTCTCTCGTCCTACTTCGTCACCATAGCATGTCTAGTCTGGAGACGACTGTACGGCGCTCCCCTGCCACCAAGGCCGTGGTCATTAGGCAAATGGGGACTTCCCGTCAACATAGCGGCACTATGCTGGATAATACCGATTTGGATATTCCAGTTTGTCCCTCTTGCACAGCCCGTCACTGGCACCAATATGAATTGGAGTTCAGTCGTGTTCGTAGGTGTGATGGTGATAGCAGCTGTGCATTATGCGCTTGTCGGGCGTCATGTATATACTGGTCCAGTCGCACAGGTCAAGCGGATGCAGTAATTGGCTCGTAATATGCATAGCCTTAGTACACGCTCGATGTCTGCGTCTGGTGCAAACAGCCAAGTGCTCCACCTATCGTCCCATAGGGGTCGGTTGATGGTCCATTGGGCGTACTCTTGTGGCGGGCCAAATTTCTTATGGTCATGCATCAGGTGCAGATCGGCACGTTCCTTGATGCGCTCCACTATGATCCCACATACACTAATATGCGTGTCGTTCTCGAGCAGTGAAAACCTGGGCTTCGACGATTGAATTGTTTGCCCTTCCCGCGGACATTTCGCATGCTTATCGAGAGACCAATTCGAACCCAGCTGGGCAACTTAGTGTACCAATGTGAGGACATTCAGGTCGCCTTCGCTTTTAAGTATTGAGACTGTGCCTTCATTATACACGTCAGCAACTGCCTTCTGGTAGTCAGGCACTGGCAGCTCAACGTCCATTCGAGCAAGCAGACCCTGGATGCCGTATACATTGTCATGCTGCGAAACCGTCCCGGAGTACCGTGCCTCAGCCATCAGCCAGCTCGGCGACCATGGCCACAGACTTCTGGGTTTCGCCACCGATTCGAAAGCTCGCTGATATATGTCGAAGCAATCGTCTAGTGCAGAGGCTGCTTCTGCGGCTTTGCGGCCTCGAAGGGTCTCAGCGAGCGCTCGTACTGCCGTCCTCGCTTCAAAGATGTCTCGCAAGGGTATCTCGTAATGGTCGTAAACAAAGAGGCAGTGTTTCCCTAGTGCCACCTGCCGCACTCTTCACAGACGCTTGAATCATGGAGTCTCGCGAGACAAATCGAGCAGATCTGCGGCTTTTAGCATCCATTGCAGACGTTGCACACACATTGCTGCCGCTTACCTCGATTCGGTGCTGTATTCGCCAGCCACAACAAACAGATGAGTTTTGGGACGACGCATAAACAGTGTCTCGAAGGGCAGGTGACAGATTTTAGCTCGACGCTGCAGTCCTTGTGCTTGTCATCTGACATGCCAGCCTGGAGACATACTTGACCATTCCGAGCGTCGAGTATGGTCTGTACTGACGATCTATTTAGCGAACTTGAGAGATAACGCGCTGAAGCGTGGTGCAAGCGACAGTCCGTAGGTGCCTTCAAGAATCCTCATCGCACACTCCGCTTAGTCGATATCAGGATGACGGTCCAGCTGCGCGAAAAATACAAGATGCTAGACCGATAGCCCTTCTGTTCTCCCTTGCGATTAAGGCATGTATCACCAGAGCCCAGCCCAATCCTCGATCGCATCTTGGAGGTGGTCTTGTCTCAGATCAGGAGCTCGTTTGCAATCCTTGCACACACGTGCGTCCCCTCCATGCAGAAACGCATCCGCAATATGAATATTAGGCGGGAGGAGTGTGGACGGGACTCCCAAGTCTGGTGGTGCCACACCAAGCCGGTTTCCCCTCGACCACGTCACTTAGAACGGTATGCGCATCCCTCGCCGCAAGCAACCCGGCACGTTCTAATGCCTCTCGCGGCGGCCTCCTCAAGCACGAATCCACCCTCCTCCCCATCCAGCTCCAACTTCACTAACACCACCTCCTCCCTTCCCGCCTCACCGACGACTCCTTCACCAACAACCAGATACCTCGTAACAAAATTCGGCACAAATCTCCTCGCCCTACAACACACAACATGCTTCTCCACCAACCTACGCCAGCGAAAGTCAGGGTCCTGCTTTGAGGAGAAAAAACCCAGCAAACACCACCCTCTCCTCCCCATGCCCGCGTCTCGCCCACCGAGGATCGACAGCTTCACAGATGCGGATATCGCTATCAGCGTGGACTCCATTTGTCGTGTAAACAGCGAAGACGTGGTGCGTGGGCGCCCAGCACTTCTCATAGCCTTGCGCGAGCATAAGGCTACGGGGCACGGCGGCGCGAGGCGGGAGGGGTGAGGCTTCGGCGCGTTGGAACAGCATGCGGGTGTTGCGGCCGATTTTTCGAGGAGATCGGTGGATGTGCGGGACTGGAGGATGCTGCCGTCCCAAGTTACGTGGACGATTTGGACGCCGAGGGAG
The DNA here is from genome assembly GCA_007113905.1 of Teratosphaeria zuluensis. Lineage (NCBI taxonomy): Eukaryota > Fungi > Ascomycota > Dothideomycetes > Mycosphaerellales > Teratosphaeriaceae > Teratosphaeria > Teratosphaeria zuluensis. The sequence goes on from VCMQ01000033.1 coordinate 168,283, forward strand.
GGGAAGTTGGGGTGGTCGGCGAGGAGGAAGTAGTTGTTTTGCAGGGTGGGGTGCTGGAGGCAGCGGGAGGGATGGAGGGTTGCGGCTTCTTTCTTGCGGGGTCGTGGGGGGTTGGGGGCACGGGTAAGTGGTGCAGCTTGCAACTGTGGTGGGTGGGGTCCTGCTTTTGGCTTAGCGGTCCTGGTTGGATATCATGGAGGAGTTTGGTCTTCGTTTACGCCGTCGAGAGTTTTAGAGCTGAATGTGGAAGCCGACGGGTGGTGGCGGACCGTATTCGCAATGATCTGTTGGGGCAGTGCCAGGTGTGTCATCGTGGTTTTCATGCTGTGTAGCAGATGGATCACCCGGGCCAGGCTGAGAGCACTGTGGTACACCTAGGTCTCCTTCTCTGGCCTCAGACCAGTCCGTATTCCCAATCTGGAAACTGTTACAGAGTAACCCCGACTCATCCATTCTCACCCACATGAGATCCGGCCTACATTCCAAGTCAGCATCATCAAGCGTAACCAGGACCACGGTGCTGCAATCTGCGTAGGCTGAGACAATGAAATAGGTAGGGTCAAAGCCGCCTTGCTGGCCGAGCTCAACATGGTATTGAATTACGGCACGCAGAGACTCGCCGTGAAAGTTCCATGTTGGTGGCAGTCGTACTTGATCGCTTTCGAGTCCTGTGGCGCATGTTTGGCGGTAGGCTTCTGCGTGGTTATTGTCGATGTCAGACAGCGCGTACAGGGCGAACGGTAGCAGGCGCATGGGCGAGTCGTGATACTGCTCCATTTCTGGGACCCGTTCGGGGAGGTCGAGCTCTGGTTGTTCTCTCATTGTTGCGGTGGATTGGTTTAATGATGTATGCGAATTGTATTAGATCATGGAAAGGGCTGCGCTGTCAAGGCTTGATCGCCGCTCGTAGTCAAGGCAACTCATCAGGTATCAAAGGCGATGCTCCTCGGAGCAGGAAAGCCTAATGTTGAAGAAGGATTCATCGTCCTCCCTGATTCCGGCTACGTAACGCCGTGCAATACATTTTTGATCATGGTTGTCTGGCATGGGTATGGATGAGCTATCTATGAGCTGCCGAAATGCATTGACCGAACAATGCATTTATTTTTCATCTGACGCCTGATGAATGGATGCAGCGAGGAGAGAGTGTCGGAGGTGGGATTAGGCGCTGCCTCCATCTTTGGCTGTGACGGGATGGCTCGGCTCGCTCCGACGCCTCAGCCACACAGGAGGCGCTAGCATGTGAATGTCGCGGCCTGGTACGGTGGTACCTCCGTAGACAAAGACAAGTATGAGACTTGTACATGCCATAACGACATTCACGGCCGGCGCAAGGTTCCGTTAGGATCCCGTATGATTGTATGAGAGATTGTTACCATTTCGTAACAAAAGCACAATCGGGAAAGTGCATGCCGTCCACCTCCTGATCGCGCAATGAGGCATGAGTGCACCTGGAGGCTACCACAAGCCATACGGCGAGCAAGCGTACAACGACGACGATGACCTGGACTTGGACCTGAATGAGCTCGACCCCGTCACGTCGAATGCACCACGTCCACGATCACACCGACAAGCCAGTTCTGGTCGCATCAGCTATGACTTTGGCGGACGAATTCCGCTGCGTAACTTACGCTTTGGCGGGAGAAGGAGACCAAGAGAAGAAGATGCGGAAGACTTGGAGGCGTTGGTAGGCGAGGATGAGCGGGAGAGTCAGAGACAGGCGGGCAGGAGCGCGAGTCATGGAGGCGAGGATGCGAGCTGGCTTGGGAATGGGAGTGTGAGGAGGGTGTCGCAGCAAGCATTACCACAGTACACGCCCAAGAAGGGAGGGCTCCTGCGTTTCATACCGTTCGTGAACCGAGACAGCGCGATTCAGCTTCCCAGCACAACGACAGACGAACCGGAAGACGAGCACGATCCTGCCGCCAATCGCATCATCAGCGTGGGCCAGAAGCAGAGCTCGCGTTTTCCCCCAAATGCCGTCAGCAATGCCAAGTACACGCCGTGGTCCTTCCTGCCGCGCACATTATGGAACGAGTTTAAGTTCTTCTTCAACATGTACTTCCTGCTGGTCGCTCTTTCCCAAGTCATCCCCGCACTGAGAATTGGGTATTTGATGACGTACATTGCACCTTTGGCGTTTGTGATCAGCATCACGTTGGGGAAAGAGGCGTACGATGATATTTATAGAAGGAAGCGAGACAACGAAGCGAACAGTGAGGCGTATAAAGTGTTGAGGTTCGGGGAGCCGAGCAGAGGCGGAGTGCAGGCTGGAGAGGGGAGCAGGAAGAGGAAGATCAAGAGCATATCCGAGCGGAAGCGTGGGAAGCGGAGGCGGACGGAGGAGGACACTGGGTCGGCACAGGCAGAAGGTGAGGCTGTGGACGAGGGTGATGCGCCTTCTGCGAGTGTCGCAGAGGTGTTTAAGCCCAGCAAGGACCTGAAGGTGGGCGATGTCATTGTCCTGAGCAAGGATCAGCGTGTTCCTGCGGATGTGATTGTCCTAAAGAGTTTCTCAACAGAAGCGGCGGTATCATCCGCGGATAACGAAGATGGTGAAGCAGACAGTGAGACAACCCTTGTAGACATGGGCGACCGGGCCTCGCCTGCTGACCCCAAGCTGCAAGACGAGGCTGCCAACGGCGCGCAATTGGAAGACCAGACTACGACAGAAGATCCGTCAGGAGGCGGCGAAGCTTTCATACGAACAGACCAACTAGACGGCGAGACCGACTGGAAACTGCGACTCGCATCACCTTTAGCGCAGACACTACCTGCGAGCGAATACATGCGCCTCAGACTCACAGCGGGAAAACCAGACAAAAAGGTCAACGATTTTGTTGGGACCATAGAGCTCTTGCCCAAGCAGAGACGGCAGGCCTACGACCCACATATCGACAAGGACGATTCGGACGAGCGAGCCGCAAATGATACCATCAAGTCTTCGCCGCTGACTATTGACAACACAGCCTGGGCTAACACAGTCCTCGCTTCGAGCACTACGGTACATGCTGTGGTAGTCTACACCGGCGCTCAGACTCGCGCTGCACTGTCCACCTCCGCCTCGCGCTCCAAGACTGGCCTTCTCGAGCTCGAGATCAACAGTCTCACGAAGATCCTCTGTTTCCTCACTGCTTTCCTGTCTGGTCTACTGGTCTTCCTCGAGCGAGTCGAGGGACTCGAGGGGCAAAAGAGGGAATGGTACGTGGCCTTTATGCGTTTCCTGATCCTGTTCAGTACGATCGTACCAATCAGTTTGAGGGTCAATTTGGATATGGGTAAATCAGTGTACGCTTGGTTCATACATCGAGATGCTGGCATACCAGGAACTGTCGTGAGGACTAGCACGATTCCGGAGGATCTGGGAAGGATAGAGTATCTCTTGAGTGACAAGACGGGAACGCTTACACGGAATGAAATGGAGCTGAGAAAGGTGCATGTTGGGACTGTGAGCTATGGGGGCGATGCGATGGAAGAGGTGGGTGGATATGTCAAGCAGGCTTTTGCTTTGCCAGAAGGTGCGGAGGATGGCGCATTGTTCGCTCCTTCGGCAGGCTTTGGTGCGTTAGGCGGCACGACACGAACGAGAAGAGAGATCGGCACTCGTGTTCGGGATCTCGTTCTGGCGCTTGCATTGTGCCATAATGTCACGCCAACCATCGAAGAAGACGAGACTGGTCGACCAACGACAGCATATCAAGCCAGCAGCCCAGATGAAATCGCTATCGTGCAATGGACCGAAGCTGTAGGTCTCCGCCTCGTACACCGCGACCGCAAGTCCATCACCCTGCAGTCTGCCGACTCCAACCGACCAGTCGTGAAAGTCGAGATTCTCAACATCTTCCCTTTCACCTCCGACAGCAAGCGCATGGGCATCATCGTACGCTTCATAAGCCATACCAGCCTCAAGCGTGACGAAGAAAGCGACATTGTCTTCTACCAGAAAGGCGCCGACACAGTCATGACTTCCATCGTCGCTGCGAACGACTGGCTGGACGAAGAAACAGGCAACATGGCTCGCGAAGGTCTGCGCACCCTCGTCGTTGGCCGCAAGCCTCTGAGCCGCGAGCAATACTCTGCTTTCGCATCTGCATACTCCGAAGCTAGCTTGAGTCTACAGAACAGAGATGCAGCCATGGCAAGGACGGTGAAGCAGCATCTCGAGACTAATCTCGATCTCCTCGGCGTCACTGGCGTCGAAGACAAACTCCAGCCCTCCGTCAAACCCTCCCTCGAGCTCCTCCGCAACGCCGGCATCAAAATCTGGATGCTCACAGGCGACAAAGTCGAGACCGCGCGCTGCGTCGCCGTCTCCTCCAAACTCGTCTCACGCGGCCAATACATCCACACCATCGCCAACCTTCGCTCCAAATCCACAGCCCTCGACGCCCTCTCCCTCCTGCACAGCCAACCAAACTCCGCCCTCCTCATCGACGGCACCTCCCTCGCCCTCTACCTAACCCACCACCGCGACACCTTCATCCAAACCGCCGTCCGCCTCCCCGCCGTCATCGCCTGCCGCTGCTCCCCGACCCAAAAAGCCGACGTCGCCCACCTCATCCGCGCCTACACCGGCAAACGCATCGCCTGCATCGGCGACGGCGCAACGACGTCTCCATGATCCAAGCCGCCGACGTCGCGTCGGAATCGTCGGAAAAGAAGGCCGGCAAGCCTCCCTCGCCGCCGACTTCAGCATCACGCAGTTCGCGCACCTGACTAAACTCCTCGTCTGGCACGGCCGCAACAGCTACAAACGTAGCGCTAAGCTCGCCCAGTTCGTCATCCATCGCGGTCTCATCATCAGCGTCTGCCAGACTGTTTTCAGCGTCGCTTCTGCCTTCGAACCCGTGGCGCTGTATCGTGACTGGTTGCTCGTAGGCTACGCTACCGTCTACACCATGGCGCCCGTTTTCTCCCTCGTCCTGGACAGGGACGTTGATGAGGGTCTTGCGAATCTATACCCGGAACTTTACAAGGAACTCCAGACGCGCCGGCGCAGTAGCCTCAGCTACCGCACTTTCTTCGTCTGGGTCGCGATTTCCATCTACCAAGGTCTCGTCATCCAAGGCGGCTCTGAGCTTCTCGTGCCCTCCTTCACCATCACCACCTCCGCAGAAGCAGGACCAGTCGAATCCCAAGGATTCCACCGCATGGTCTCCATCTCCTACACCTCCCTCATCATCAACGAAATCCTCATGGTCGCCGTCGAAATCACGACATGGCATCCCGTCATGATTTTCTCGATTCTAGGCACCGCGGCGTTTTATTTCGGGAGCTTGCCGTTTTTGGGCGAGTATTTCGATCTAGCGTTTTTGGTGACGATGGGGTTTTGGTGGCGGTTTGTGGCGGTTGTGGGCGCGAGTTTGGGGCCGGTGGGCGTGGGGAAGTGGGTGGGGAGGTGGGTGAGGCCGCCGAGTTATCGGAAGGTTAGAGGTGTTTAGTTCAGATTGAGGGGAGGGGGAGGTGGAGGGATGGAGTGTAGTTGTATTTGTGGTTTAGGTTTGCTTGATGGTATGGGAGCACGTGATCTCAGGGTTTTGAGGGCTGGAATCCTGCCGCCTGCGCTTGTTGGTCCCTAGCATGCGGGTTCTTTATTCGTTCTACATGCCCACTTCGCTTTCAACCCACCACAAATTCGTTCATACAACGGGCTTGACCTTACCATACTGTATTTAAGAGGGTCCCTTTTCTGGTGGAAGTGGCGATAGCATAGCTTTGCGATGCCGTCGTCGTCATCATCATCATCGAGATGAACGAAGCACTTTGCTCCATCCTTTGTGATCAGGACAGGTGGCACTATGATCCTGAATGGCTTATGTATATCAAATTCAATCGAGACGGGACTGGTGAGGTGAGCAATACAATCCCTCTCTCGGCATCCTGCGTGCGTGTTCGTCATGAACTTGCCGACTGATCCATATGTCAAAAGTTCTGTCGGATCGGAGATATAGGCGTGTTCGTCTTTGCTGTCAACTTCGAATGGCAATGTCTGCCACACGCGAACAGTGGTGGAGATAAAAAAGCGCCCACCGCCTTTCAGCACACTACTCCAACCCCAAGCGCTTTATCAAGGTGGTGGCTCCCCCGCACCCACCCCCACCTCCTCGGCCGTCTGCACATCTCAATCACTCTCCTCAACACCCCAGCCAAAAGCCTGGTAGAACACCAATGCAACTCCCTCCCCCGAGACGGAAATTCTCTGCACCTCACCCCCGCTGCCTTCAACCAGCCTCGATCATTTATCTTGTCCATTGAGAAAGGCGAGTTTCTTCCCGACACCAATTTCGGTCGGGATGGGGTGAGGGGTTGTGGGAGGTGGGGATTGAGGTTGGTGTTTGATGCGTCGCCTTGTCCGGGGAGGGAGGGGATGAGGATGGAGCGGGAGGGGAGGGGGTGGTGGTTGGAGGGGTTGGAGGGGATGAGGGTGTTTATTGCGAGGGGGTTGGGGAGGGAGGAGGTGGAGGGGAGTGGATTTGGGGGGTGGCTGGGGAGGTGGGGAGGGAGGTAGCGGTGGTGTGGTGTTGGGGTGGTGATGCTTGATGGTTGTAGAGAGTGGTTAGAATTTATATAGGCGTGTGGGAGTGGGCATGATGTGTGATGAAGATTTGGGACTTGCTATGAGTTTGGAATTGATTCTTGGGCAAGAAGCTGTAAGGAATTGGCAGAAGCCTTTGCGGTGAGGATTCTATTCGAAGAGCTTGTAGCTCTTTGTGGGTTCTAAGTCCCAGACTTGAGACTTTGTTTGCTCGTTTACTGCTTTCGTTGCGGCTGTCGTATCGACTCGGTATGGTCTGATGGGTCTGTGATAATGTCAGTATGATGAGATACAGCACCGACGCATTAAGTGAGTGACGACTTACGACTCGTCGTGTAGACACCAGATCACCTTCTTAGGATGATCAAGCCACTCGCACTCGTTCCTACCATAACGCATTAGTCTCGGCTTCAAGCCTACTTTGGCATCCCAATAGCATCGACTCACTTCGCAAACTCCGCCGGCGACCCTTCAAACGGCCTTCCATCATGGTTCGGCTGCCCAGCCGCGCCAAGGATAGCAATATCCGGCTTTGGCCGCATACTCCTCATGATCCCCTCATATGCCCCCATATGCGCATTGAACAAGACTGCCTTTCCATCAAATCGGAAATTATACATCAGCTGCCCGCCATCACAATGCGAGAACTTGTTCTTCGGATCATTAATGTAAGCAATGAACGACTTCATCCCGTCATCCTGATACTGCTCGGGAACCAGCTTGTCCAGACGGAGCAGGGCGTACTTCATCCCCCTCGAAATATCCAAGGTGCTAGCGTAGGGATCATTCGATGAGAATTTGGTAGCAGTGTCGAAGACTTCCGGGTGATCACCAGACATCAGACAATGCAAAGAGGGCCAAATATCCACCGCCAGCGCCGCTAACGATCCAGCAGGCCGTGCTGGAGCACCAGGAGGATCAGGCGCAACCTCACATTCCCCCTTGACAGCCTTCTCCCTCACCTCCTTGGTGAAAAGAGGCACCCGCTCGCCACCAGCCACATTAACGAGTTGCTCCTCAGGCACGCCAGCATCCCGCAAGACACGAATCGCCTCGCTATTCGCGATGACTTGCGCTCCGGTCTTCAACGCCAGACGATCTGCTCCAGGGAGGTGGTCGAAGTGGGCGTGAGAAATGCAGATGTAGTCTGCTTCCGTCACGTTGTCGATGTCTAGGTACTTTGGTAGCACTGAGGGGCGTTCGAGCCAGGAGTCGAGGAAGATGGTGACGCCGTTGACTTTGAGGCGGAAGGTGGTTGTGCCGAACCATTCGATGGTGGCGTTGGAGGACATTATGGTGGTTTACTTCCTCCTTGGGTTTTAACGTCCTTGTGGCTTGAGAGGCAAGGAGTATGTGTGAGGGCAGTTTTTAGGTTTGTTTAAACGTTTGGTTCGGATTTGCTTCGTTGTGGGGACAGATGCCCCGCTTCAGCTTCTTGAGAAGATCGAACATGCTCGTGGCTGTACTGGAAACCATTTGATCCTTAGGGATATACGAACTTGTGCGTTGCGGCGGAGACTTCCCGATAGCTTGGCATCACGGTGAGAGGACACAGGAACAAGTTTCCCAATACAGTCCGAGGTCTACCTATCACTGTCGATTCACAATACAAAAATTGCCAAAGAACCATGCCGCTATGCAATATGTACAGCCATGCTCAAACGTCCAATCCTTATACATTCATGTTCAATGTTTCCGAGTCGACGTGCGTGAATAGTCCAAGTACGCTGTAGAATGTAGCAATAGCACCCACAACCAAACGAGCAACGAAGAAGAAGGCCCTGGCCTGAAGTGTTCCAGTCTCCAAAAACTGGTATCAAGACGTCAGCGTATCAGTACAGATAATGAGGTGAATGCTGAGATAGCTACTCACCATTCCTTCCGCGCTCTTTCGAACCCACTGGTACGATCTAGGAATCATCTCCGCCTCGTACTCGTTGATGTGTCTCTCGAGCAGATCCCGAGATAGTGATTTGTCTTCCTGTTCTGCTTGATTCCGAAGCTCGATGAGATGAGGCAGAATCATTGCTGTGTCGAGTAAAGATTGGTTGCCGCCCATGCCCCTTGGATGAGATTAGCTAGCCTGAAAATAGTGATCTCTATAGCGTGCACACTCACCTTCCCGGCAGCATTGCATGTATCGCATCGCCAACAAGCCACACTCTGGGATGACCAAGCTCAGGCTTCTCTGGATCGCGCACTTCCGCTCTCCAATTCGCAGCTGGCTGCGTGCCCTGTCGTGGAATGAAAACATAGAAGTCGTGGCCTCGGACAGCTTCAACGATCTCCTTGTAGATAGGAGACCAAGATGCCACAAGCTTGTGCGCGAACTGGTACTTCTCCTCTGGTGACCACTCTCGCAGATTCGCCGGTGCTCTATCCTTGGGAAATGCTATGCCTAGCATGCACGACGACTTGGAGTCGTCGAAGCCTTTGCTTTCCTTGAATTGAGCTTTGCTTGCTTCGCTGGTCATATCAAGCTGATCAGGGAGATAGGTCGCCCAATACAACGACACACCGTCTTTGCATGATGCTACTGGGGTTCTCGTCAACTCTGGCCGCATCCTGAGGAATTTCTCGGTAGGAAGCTCGCTTTTCACAATCATTGTCTGCGCTTCAGGGACGTCCGAAATATTGTTCAGGCCAATCTGCTTGTTCACTCCAGAGTGTGAACCATCTGCAGCAACCAAAATGTCGCACACTTCGTTCGTGCCATCCTTGAAGCGGACTCGCACTCGTTCATGTTGGCCTTGTTGAATGATCTCGTAACCTTCCAGCTGCTTGTCGTAATGCAATCGGCCTGCTTTCTCTAAAGGCTCTGCTAGCGTATCTCGCAGGACTGCCCGGTTGATCGCGGCTGACTTGGGGTATCCAGGTAGTACCGAGAGGTCCAGGAGTGTGTTGAAGTTGGCATCATATATAGCTGGTGCCGATTCGCGAGTGCCTCCTGCACGGCCCAAACTTTCCATGACAGCTTTAAGGACCGGAGGTTCAAGACATGCGCGCATCCCCTTCAACCCATAATCACCCAGTCTGATCTGGTAGCCTTCTCGTTTGGACTCTCTTCGCATACGCTCATAGACCTGGACTTCGATGTTGTTCTTGATGAGACCATTGGCCAAGCAGGATCCGGCCAGGCCAGAGCCAATGACAACGACCTTGAAGGACGCCATTCTGCAAAGCTCTCGTCCCCTATTGAAAGTTCTGGCGACGAAACTCTTCCTCTGCCGCCAATTGTCTTGCTCCAAGTAATCACATGCACTTGGCGCTGTGCAAAGGCAATCAGTGAATCTTGGCTCACTGTGGGATCCACCCGAATCCTTATCTGTGCAGTGTGGTTATATGCCAGCCAGATAGCAGTAGTCAGATTAGCCAGATGTTGCCAAACTTTAAGATGTACTGCAATATGGCTGACGTGAATCGTGCTTGTTGCTGCACAACAAATCTGTGGCTGCTGAATGTGGTGGGTAGAGCGCTTCCCCTTATGGGGCTGACGCAGCGTGTGGGGCCCAATCAGAACTTGCTCTGGCTCTGTTTGCGGGACGGTCGTGAAACCGGCATCCGAGGGAACACAGCAGACTCTTGTGGGCCCACTGCCATGGCAGCCATGCGTGGCTATGTTGGCTCTGAATCTAGGCGAGTTCTTGGTACTTACTACTTAACGTAGCAACTGAGGCGACCTTCTTCGGATCTTGGCTCATTCCATCTTCCGTGGAGGACCAGTCTATCTCCATCATGGCAGGCACGCAGAAAATTGGTCCAATCGAAGTGATCTACCGGGACGGCTTCGCAGAGACAGAGCACCCGCTGTACCCCGGCTTCAAGCAGGAGACGAAAACGTACCCACAAGGCACGATCTTCCGGCCTGGCGCTCTCGCTTTGCCTTGCGACATTGTTCACGAACGTGATATTCCGGTCAAGCTCCGCGACGGGACTACCATCTACACAGACGTCTACCGGCCACCAAATGCTCCCTCAAGATCTGTGCCTGCTATTGTACAGGCGGGACCATTTGGCAAGAATGGTGGTGTGAACAGAGACTTCTTCGACAAATTCCACTGGAGAGCTGGTGTGCCGAAAAACAGTGTTAGCACGCTGGAGAAGTTTGAGGCGCTAGACCCAGCTTATTGGGTTAACCACGGCTATGCCATTGTCTGTCCTGGTCAGTGAATTTATTGACAGTAATTTTGCCATAACTGATCATCGACAGACCCAAGAGGGTGCTGGAAATCAGAGGGTAACACCCACATTAACTGCACACAAGATGGGCAGGACGGATATGACCTCGTCGAGTGGTTAGCAAAGCAACCTTGGTGCAGCGGAAGGTATGGCGTTTTTTTGCTCTGTCGTGTCATCGCACAGCGCTGACTTGCTTCTCTGCAGGGTGTCTTATTCTGGCAATTCGTGGCTTTCGCAAACCCAGTGGTTCATCGGAGCAGAAAAGCCGCCACATCTAACCTGCCTTGCGCCATGGGAGGGCTGGAATGACCTGTACAACGACGACCTCATGAGGGGCGGTGTGCCAGCTCCGGCGTTCCAACAGTGGCTCCTTGACGTCTGCTCGCCATCGCTGGTGAAGGGCAGCAAGACTGAAGATGTTGAGGCCATGGCGCAGAAGTACCCTCTCTGGAACGAATACTGGGAGGACCGCAAGGCCAAACTGGAGAAGATTGATGTACCAATGTACATTGTGTCAAGCTGGACAAATGCGTTGCATTGCCGGGGTACTTTCCAAGGCTGGTCGCGAGTGTCCAGTAAGGAGAAGTGGTTGAGAGTGCATAACAGCCACGAGTGGCCGGACTTGTACCATCCTCAGAACATCGAGGACCTCCGCAAGTTCTATGATCACTACTTGAAGGACATTTCCAACGGATGGGAGCACACACCGAAAGTCAGACTTTCTGTGTTGAATCCTGGCGGTAAAGACATCGTCAATCGGCCCGAGCAGGAATTTCCGCTTGCGAGAGCCGTTCCGACGAAGCTGCATCTTGACGCCGGCTCCTCCAGCATGGTTTGGAACGATCCTGTCAAGCAGTCTAATAGCACGACGTTCGACGCAGCTACCGGCGTCGTGACATTTGAGCACACGTTCGAAAAAAGAACGGAACTTACTGGCTTCTTCTCCCTCAAATTATGGGTCGAGGCGATCGACACGGACGATCTGGACATATATTGCAAGTTCTCCAAACTTGATACCGACGGCAAGCCGCTCGATACAATGACGATGGATGTGGGATTTTTGCAGGATGACCCCGATGCCGAGCGGCAGAAGCTGCGACAGATGCACGAATCCGGTGACCCGTCCGTCGACATCTTCTGGGCTGAAGGCTCCAATGGCCGCTTGCGGATCAGTCACCGTGAGACAGATCCTTTCAAAAGCACGCCCAGCCGACCTGTGTACACACATCAGCGAGAGCAGAAGCTCAAACCTGGTGAGATTGTGCCAGTGTTGATCGAGTTGTGGCCGCATGGCATGATTTGGGAGAAAGGACAGAAAATGAGATTGTCGATTGCCGGGCACAACCTTCGCCCTGAACAGCTGCCGTTCATTCCGAAGGTGTCTTACAACAAAGGAAAGGCCGTGATTCATACAGGAGGCGAGTATGATTCTCACCTACTCGTGCCACTGGTGCCAACTGAGGCCTAGTTCTGTTATCACTTGGATAGATAAATGGTCAAATATTTACTATATTGACTAATAGTGTGCTTGGTCGTTCAACATCCATCTTCTGGCTTTTTTGACTGTCCACTGATTCATGACAGCTGCTGAAACAGCTCAAATAAGGCCTTAGTCTTCATACATCCGTCGCCTTCCGTAGTGGTGTCATTCGAAGCATGACGCCCTTCCCGACGATCTGCTGCGAGAACATATCCAGAGTAGAAAGTTGGTCTGCACAGCCCGCATCCAACTCAACCTCGAAGTTACGGAAGATCATGTAGAGAGCAAATGTCAGCTCAGCAGTCGCCAGGGTCTGCCCAATGCAATTCCTCGCTCCCTTTGAAAATGTCACTAGAGCCGATGCCAGGCTCTTGCCTCCTTCCCCCAACCAACGCTCAGGCTTAAAGCTTCTCGCATCTGGGCCCCACGTCTCCTCGTCGTGGTGCATGGTGTATGCACTCATACCGACGATTGTCCCTGGTGGGACGACCTTGCCGTCGACAAACAGAGGATCCGCGTCACCTCCAGGCACCACTCGTGGCAGTCTGCCAGGGACGGCCATAGCTACTCGAAGAGATTCCTGGATGCAGGCCATGAGATATGGAATGGACTCAAGCTGGATCAAGCCTGGACGTTGACCAACATCGGGCACGGCTTCCTTCAGGGCTTGAGCGAGTCTGTCTCTGATCAAAGGGTTACGCGTGATATGCCATACACCAGAAGCCAGTGTGAAGGCTGTGGTGTCGCTTCCAGCGACGAGAATATCGATAGCTTCTTTGGCAACTGGCTCATCAGGAAGATCATTCATACAATCAAAGATGACTGGAGCCTCGCTTTTGGCCAGCGTCTTGTAGTCCTCATATGACTTCTTGCCCTCGTCTTGAAGTTTGATCATCAGTCCTATCTCTTTGCTAAGAGACGAGACAAAGGATTTTGGGAGTGAATTGCCGATTGTGCGGACGGTCGGGTTGAACATGGCATCCCAGATAACAACCACTGCAGCGTCAAAAGTGTCCAGGTATTTGTTGTAGAAGTCATCGTCGCTGTCCTCGACCAGGCCCTTTGCACTGGCAAACGCGAATTCGGAGATGATGTCGATAGTCAGACAGCGAAATGCGTTTAGAGCCATGATAGGCCGTCCTTTGCCGCCTAGTGCCTCGAGCCTGCGCTGCAGACGTTCCACATGCTCCCAGATTGCACCTTCGATCTTCAGAATGCCAGACTTGGCGAAGAAAGGATTGAGGCGTCGCCTGCGGTCTTTGTGCACAGCAGGGTTGGTTCCACCGAAAATTGTGTCCTTGATGTTGAATGCATCATAGAATGATGCATTTTTAGGGTATGGCTTGGCTTGGCTGTAGATGGTCTTGTACAGGGAAACATCAGTGATGTGGAGCTCGTTTGGCGCAATCCTGAGAGCATGAGTGTCTGAACAGAGTTAGCTTGATCGTGCTTTGGAAAAGGCAAAGCAGTCGGGCTCTGACCGAAGTCCTTGTGTAATTGCTCGAACGTCGGCTCCTGCTTGCCAGTCCTTGACAACTTGTAAAGCCATCCATCAGAGATTGCAGCCGCCTTGGGGCCCGGGAACTTGGCAAGCGGATGAAAGTACAGGTTGTATATCATCGTCGTTACCTTCAGTCCCAGCCCAAGCAGTATGGCAAACAAAAGGCCCTGCAGCACAGGGCTACCTGGAAGCTCAACCCATCCGAGAAGCATTGTCACGTCCGCCTGGTATCACGAGATGAGATATTAACTGCGTACTGCGTGTTGATGCTCCTGCTGTTACTCCTGCAACCACCTTGTCAGGGTATAGCGACGATTAAGGCTCTGCCCATGCGGAGTATCCTACCCCACGTCCTCCATTGCGGATGAACGGGACGCCTCTGTACGCGTGCCGTTTGTACGAAGCACTAACAGTGCGCTGTGGTTTCACCAGTCAAGGTACCTAGGTAGCGTATCGCGGTAGCATCTCGGTAGAGGTTGGAGGTGGTTCCGGATTTCTGTTCTGGGTCCCACATGCACCCATGTATGCCGGTCCCCACACAGTACATGAAACATGCGGGGAAGAGTTCAGTATTGCAAGGAAGAGAGCTCGGTATCGTGGCAGTTCGCCACGGCAGTGAATAATTGTGGCGGGTCCACTAAGGCTACACGAGCGAGAGAACAAACTGCAGTGCAATGCTGTAATTTTGAAGACCATAATATTGAAGGATAGATTGATCCTCGTGGCGAATCGAAAGAATGGCTGCTCCGGAAACTGCAATCGCGCTTGTGGCTCATGGTCCAGCTTCAGCAGGTCAATGGAACCTCGAAAGAGTCTCTCTACGGCCATGCCAGGACGATGAGCTCGTAGTACGCATCGTCGCATGCGGCATTTGTCTCGCGGATGTACATTTCGGCGACGTGCCCGAGGAAGAGGCTCGAGACAACCCGTTGATATATTATCCAAGGGTACTGGGTCATGAAGGTTAGTGGAATAAAGCTCCAGGTCGAAGACGGGCAAACTTGAGAGGCTGAGTCGTTCCATCAATGTGTAGGGTCCGGCTATGTAGAGAAAATCGGCAAAAACGTGACATGCGCAAAACCGGGCGACCCGGTGATCCTGTCTTACCTGTCATGTGGCACATGCTATACTTGCTCAGACGGTCATCCGGCCTACTGTAAAGATCTCATGGACCTCAACTTCGTCGGAAATGCGTCTTTCGATGTGGAGGGCTCAGCGACTCCAGCCATTGGTGGCCAATTCTTTGGGCAGTCTAGCTTCTCAAGCAGAACGCTGGTGAAGGAGCGAACAGTGGTCAACGTCAAAGGTCTGATCAAGGACGAAGAGGACTTGAAGTTGTTGGCCCCATTAGGATGTGGCGTGCAGACTGGCAGTGGCACCATGATTCGCATTGGCTGCGCGAAGAAAGGCGATAGCGTGGTAGTCATGGGTGTTGGTAGTGTGGGGCTGAGTGCCATCATGGTACGTTGTCAAGGCTGTCAGAACTGTGTCATCTGGTAAGGACCGCATTAACAATTCTGCTACAGGGCGCAAAGCTTCAGGAATGCGCAACAATTATAGCAATTGATCGCGTGCAGTCGCGGCTAGACCTGGCTCGAGAGCTCGGCGCCACCCATACCATCAATACGAGTGATCAGTCTGTCGACCTGGTTCAGCGGGTCTTGGACATCACAGATGGTCAAGGCGTACACGTCTCGCTTGACACGACAGGCGTGCAGGGTCTGGCGCGAAAAACCTTTGACATGGTCCGAAACAGAGGTCGAATACTCCAGAATGGTTTGGCAAAACCTGAAGACAACTGGGATGTCCCTATGGCCGACCTGATGAACACGGGCAAACAGATACTTGGGGCGGTCCAAGGCGACGCCATTCCACAAGAATATATCCCGCAGATGATACAATGGTATCATGAAGGGAGGTTGCCGGTCCAGAAGCTGGTGAAGCAGTATCAAGCTTCGGAGTTCCAACAGGCCCTGGACGACATGAAGGCCGGCACGACTGTCAAACCCGTGTTGATCTTCCCTGAAGGTAGCAATCCTTTACAGCCGCCACGATCGCAGCTGTAAAAGTGATCGGGGCCGCCCGAGTGACAATCTCTACATCCGTTGGCAGGTAGGAATAGATAGCTTTCCACCAACCGTTTCGACAGTGTTGTGCACTCCAAACGTTATCATCATGCAAGCCTGGAAAATTTCACCATTTGAGCTGAAGACCCACTTATCGAACAGACGCAGGCCACGACAAACATGGGTCCATCTTTTGAATGTGGTCACTTTGGCGTTTGATTTGCATGTTGAACAGCAGAGGCAACGACTGCGTGTGGTCAGTATTGAGCATCATAAGTCTTGTTACAAGTATTGCCTGCCTGGACACCAGGGAAGGAAATGATACTGTACGGCTTGTCTCCTACCCTAAAACAATCCTTATGTACCTTCGCCATTCGACATTTCAGTACCTTCTGGTATTTGCAACAACCATGGATCCTAGTGTCTGACTTCATGTCTTCTTAGTACGACTTTTGCGCTTGATGGTGCTTGATGGAAAAAATCGTGAGATGCTGACGGGCAAGCATGTCGCGGCCAGAGCTATGCTTCGGATGTGTCGACCATGGCGACGAGGTTGTTGGCGCTGCAAACAGTCTCACTACATCGTTGCCAACGCCAACGATATCGAGTCCCATATGAGCAACGGAATCAAGGATCTGATGTAAAGTCCAACGCCATAAATGTTGATTTGGCTTTTTATGTCTACAAGAAGTCATTTCCCTTCATGCTGAGAGTGACTAATTTGATCTCGCAGAACTCCCGGAGGCCCCACAAAGAATTGTTCCTGCCCCAACCACTGGCCTTCATGCCACCTACTGGGAGAGTAGCTGTCGATCTGTCAGCAATCTGCTTGGAATTCTCGTGTGGGCATTGCACTTACGCTCATCGTGCGCCGTCATGCTGTTGACATGGACCTGTGCGCATTCTATCTTTCTTGCCACCGCCAAGGCACGCTCCATATTGCTGCTATGAACTGCAGCGTTCAAACCATATGCACTGTCATTAGCCATTTCGATGGCGTGAGCGTCGTCCGAAGCAATGTAAAGTGATGCAGATGGGCCAAAAGCCTCGTCGTCCCAGAGGGCCATGTCTGGCTTGAGATTGGTGAGGATGGTCGGCTCTAGGGTCGACTTGTTCTTGAAGCGAGGGCCTCCGACCAAGAACTTGGCGCCCTTCTTCTCTGCATCGGCCAGCTTCTCCTGTGAGGCTTCGACAATGCGAGCGCTGACACCGCTGCTGACCGGGAAAGCCAGAGCTTCCTTTTTCAATAGCTCCTGGAATTCAGCTGCAACCTTTTCCAAGACAATTATCCGTTCAGTCGAGAAACATAGCTGCCCGTGGTGCAAGAATGCTGTCGGTTGCGTCAATGATCAATTATCTTTGGGATTATCAGCGTTGCCACTTACCTCCTGCAATGCACTTTTTCGCGGCATCCGCGAGATCAGCATCGTCCAGCACAATCGCTGGTCCTTTGCCACCGAGCTCCATGAGGATCGGCTTCAAGTGTTTGGCACAAATTTGACCGATGATCTTGCCAACTCCTGCACTGCCTACGAATTCGACCTTCCGGATCCTCCTATGTGCGATCAATGCCTCAGTGACCTCGGCAGCATCTTCACGCCGTGTCTGAACGACGTTGATCGCACCTTTGGGAAGCCCTGCCTCTTCAAATATTTGAACAAGCAGATGGTGAGTGCGAGGAGAAAGCTCTGAAGCTTTGAAGACCATTGTGCATCCTGCTGCAATCGCAGTGGCCAGCCCACGTGCTGCGAGGATGACGCTGGAGTTCCATGGCGCAATGGTAAGTACGGGTCCAATCGGGACGGTGAAAGCGAGCGCTATTGATCCCGGCGTTGCAGTAGGCGGTATCTCGCCTTTAAGTTGCGATATGCAGGCGGCAATCTCGTCGATCAGGTTCGTAGCCAAAGTGACGTTCTTCTCTGCCCATTGTCTGGAGACAGAAGTTTCCTGTATTTGAGCCTCGACTAGCTGCGCGCTGCGTTCACGAAGAAGGGAGGAGTACCGCTGCAAAAGATTGCGGCGAGTCACCACGGAAGCATGCTGCCATGTTTGGAAGACAGACCAAGCAGTATCAGCTGCTCGATTTGCCGCGTCGACGTCGGCAGATTCAGCAATGACAACATCTTTTTGATCGGCATAGCTGGTGACTGGGAATTGTACCGGCTTGCTTGCCCGTGTTGCCTCGCCATTGATCCAGAGAGGTACGACTGGGATCTGAGGGCCATTAGACTGGTCTGGGGCTGGTGCCATGATTGCAGTTGCAGTGCAATGGGAGGGCTATGGTCCAAAATACGCAAGCTTATTTATTATATGTCTATTGCCCAAAGATCTAGTCGTCAGCTAACACGCCCTGAAGTTGCAAAGCCGTAGCAGTGGCAGTTGCTGAGGCCCATTGGGCGGTCCCACATGGAGGGAATGCCGACCGGGCTAGAACATGCTACCACTTCCCCACACCAGATCACAATAGCAGACCATGTAAGTTCTAACAACGGTCTGGGGCCAAGATGTGGCAAAGCCGCCAATACAATTCGAGCGAGCGAATGCCAATGAATCAAGCGTGGCCTCTTAAAACATGCCACGGAGCTCAAAGTCATTACCGTCAAGTCTTCTTATCTGTTCACTAAATACAACAGCTATTTCACAATTGTAAACAGCCAACTCACTTCAGCCTTGCCACTATAGAGGCGTTTTGGAGAGTCCGGATAGCATTCGCGCACCGTAACGATGGAGAATCGCGGATTCAAGGTACTCCGCCGTGATGAGCCTGGATACGAAGAAGCCCGTCGGGGCGCCTGTTGGAATGGTCTCGTACCTGAGCGATATCCTGAGATTATTGCCTATCCTGAACGGGACGAGCACGTCGAAGCCGCTGTGCAGTACGCCCGCTCGATTGGCATGTCGGTGATAGCCAAGTCTGGCGGTCACTCGTGGACGGCATCTTTTCTGCGTGAAGGAGGCATGCTGCTCGACATGGTCAAAATGAAACGATTCACCTTCAACAAGGAGCAACGCACCGCGGAGGTGCAACCAGCATGTTATGGCGCGGATCTGAATGCAGCGATCATGCCGCACGGCTTGATGTTTCCTGGAGGCCATTGCCCCTCCGTTGGTATCGGCGGCTTTCTGCTACAAGGTGGCTTCGGGTGGAATTCACGCAAATGGGGCCTTGCGTGTGAATCAGTCACGGCAATTGATGTGGTGAATGCTGAGGGCAAGCTAATCCATGCCGACGAAAACGAGAACTCCGACTTCTACTGGGCTGCGAGAGGTGCTGGTTGCGGCTACTTTGGTGTAGTCTGTCGGTTCTATCTCAGGTTACATACGCTGCCCACCGGCATCATGTACAGCCGCTACATCCTGCCTGTGAGTGCACTGGACGAGCTGTATACTTCTATGGAGAAAGAAGCTCACAGGCTTCCTCGCTCGCTGGAAGTCGGGACATTCATTGGTCGGGACCAAGATGGATTCAAGGAGCCAACCATAGCATTCTACGGGGATGCGCTCTCAGACACGGAGGAAGAGGCACGCGCAGGCCTCAAAATTATGGACGATCTGCCAGTCATCAAACAAGCCATGCATGTTGAGCGCTTCCAACGCTGCACACTCAAAACGATGGTGAGCTTTTTAGATGATTACGTTGTGCATGAGACATTTACTAATCTAGAGTTATTTAGCTTGGACGATTCGAGGCCATACTTGACTCTCGCGGCAAGCACTACAACACAAACAATTTCTGGAGCGACGCACCGATGACCAAGCTGCTTCCAGCTGTCAAAGATATCATCGCAACTCTCCCTCCTGCGCCATCACACCTATACATGTTCTTTTGGTACCCCGAGGACCGCCAACTTCCCGATATGGCTTTCTCCATGCAATCGAAAGTCTGGATGAGCTTGTACGCAATTTCGGACGACGCTGCTGACGATGCGCCAAATCGGCAATATGTCATCGATCGTATCAGGGCTCTAGACGAGTGGTCCACAGGAACACAACTTGCAGATGAGAACCTCCCTGGTCATCCTGCGAAGTTCATGCAAGTCGAGAAGTTCGAAAAACTGGAGCGCTTGAGGACGAAGCATGATCCGGAGGGCAGGTTCTATACTTACCTGCGAGTGCCGCGTATCTTTGAGGACGTCAAGGCGAAGATATCCAGGAGTAGGACTGGAGCCCGTATCTAAGCGATCTGAGCAATTGCAACCAATGTAGCGCTGTTGTAATATACGTCTACGGTTGAAGCTGATAGAAACTGTGTCCAACGCTTCCGCTTTGAGCCAACAGAACGATTGATTGATCAAGACATCAAGGCCATTATATATACCTTAGACTTCGTTGGTCAGTCTATTGTATATGCCATATTGTTCTATCAAACCGTCCAGTTCGTCTGCAGGACATCAACAATCAAGACCACGAAACTGTCCAGCGCAAGTCAGTCGCCTCAAGCATTAGTCACTGGCTAACATGGAATGAAATGTGGTGCTCTGTGTACAAATGTCTGCCGCCGATGTTTAACGTGGTAAGCTGAAGACCATATCGACTGAATACAGTGCGCTGCCGTTTCACCCACTCAGCCTGTCTGCATGGTCCCATGTGTCATCGCTGCCACCCTTCACCTCGCAACATGGGTTGCAACTGCTGCAATGCATATCTCAGCCCTTCGAGATCTTTACACGCAGCATAAACGAATCGATCCTTTCGTAGAATGACATATCTCCTGCCTTCAACAGCTTCTTGAATCCAATAGGGGTCGTAGTACTTCGGTTCTGGACGATTTGCACACAATGGACTCGCCGCAAATTCTTCAGCAGTAGCCAGTCGGACCACTGTGGGCTGACCGTCTTTGCCTGTTGAGTTTACTTGCTGGTAACTTGCCATTGAGCCAATATCGCTGGCTGTCTTCTGAACAATGAAGGTAGCTTCTGATGCCGATACATGACCATTCGACCATTCATCAACGGCCGCGAGTTCACGAAAGCATTCCATATCTTCAGGTCGGTC
Organism: Teratosphaeria zuluensis; assembly: GCA_007113905.1. NCBI lineage: Eukaryota > Fungi > Ascomycota > Dothideomycetes > Mycosphaerellales > Teratosphaeriaceae > Teratosphaeria > Teratosphaeria zuluensis. The sequence goes on from VCMQ01000033.1 coordinate 189,039, forward strand.
AACGATGACCACGAGCTGAAGCAGACCTCGCTTTCGAACGTCGAATATCACATCATCTGTAAAGTAGATGGGAGCTTTGGCCCTGTCGCTGCCTTGGTCGATGCCGCAAGTGCAGTAGACCTGTGGAAATTGCCAGCCGCCATGTATGTTTGGCAAGAAGATCATCCCTTCTTCGTATTTATATCGAGTCATGCCCTCAGCTCGTGGTCCTTTTTCCAACTGCCTTCGCCACGAAGGTACCATCTGAACAAGCCATAAATATGTGTCGCGTACGAAAATCTTAATCGGATCGCGCTCAGTAACGTATGCGCCATTTTGGACCGTGGCTGCAATTGACTTCTCCAATTGCTGCTTTCGTTCTGAATACCACGATTTGAGGAGAGCCGCATAGTTCTTGCATCCCGGCTGGCAGGCCATTTCAATATATGATGCCAACGAACAGGCATCTCTGAAGCCCGATGCAATGCCTTGACCACCGAACGGAGGAAAAACATGAGCAGAGTCCCCGCACAGGATCACCCTTCCCTCCGCCCACTTGTTACAACTTCGAGCAGAGAAGAGGAAAGGTCTGGCTCGAAGGGTCTGTATACAGTCTTCGGGATAGCGAACATCGGTGCAAAGACCATATCGCGATCCGGGATGTGTGATGTAAGGATAGACGATCTGTTTAACTCCTTCAGGCTCGCAAAGATTTTCGCCATCTTCGCCTTCTTTGACGACATACTCAAACCTCCAAAGCCTTCTCTGCACGAGACCGAAACGGCCGCATACAGCAGCCCTCTCTGGGTTGCACAAGAAGCGGAAATTTGTTGGAAAGAAAAGGTCGTAGACTTGTTCTGGTGTATACCCGAGAGCCCATAATGGGAAGTCTGGATGTGATTCTGGAGTCGGTAGTGTCATCTTAAGGTTGATCGCCACCCAGACCTCCTCGTAATGGCGACTGTCAAATATCAGTGATCGCCAGGTACTGTCAAGAGACCCGCCAGACTTACGTCGAAGCTTGCGCCATTACTATACCCTTTGGTTCGAGATATTTCTTCCTGGTATAACCAGTCTTCCCATCAGCACCGACGAGGAACTTACCTCGCAGTCTGCGGGTGCTCCCTTGACCATCGATATACTCAGCGTACACCCAATCGCTGTCTTCGATGATGGAAGTAATTGTACAATTGCTACGCAGCTCAGAAAGACCAGTGGTTGCCTGGGATCTCCGAAGTGCCCTTTCAAGAGCCGGCTGTTCGTGGCAAAGAAATCCCACATGCCCTGTACCTCCCTCGGTCGTGGAATAGTCCATTCTGGTGAAAGGTGCTGTCGTTAGATCTTTCCGGGTTCCGCCAACGAAATTGAACACGCCCATTGTATGTCCAATTTCTGAGTAGACCGCATCATAGACTCCAGCGCTTTGCAACGCTCTGATTCCATCTTCGTCGAGTGCGATGCCTCGTGGATCGGTTGTAATGCCGCTTTCCCGCTCCAGACATATATTGGGAATATTCGCTCGGCCTAGAGTAGCGCTTAGCATGGCACCAGTTGGGCCACAGCCGCAAATGATCACAGTCGTCGTCTCTACATCGGTCTCCATTATTGGCACCAACGCATCAACATGCAACTGCGACTCGACGATCGATTGTATCATTAATACAGATGTCAGCGCTCCGGGATGGGTTTGATCCGTTTCCGTCTGCGCTGGCTGGGCTTGCAAGCACCCATGCGTGCCATGACCTTCTCCGCACGCACCCCACTTTAGACTTTCGATTTCGGTGGTGCTTTTAATTTCTGGCGGCGGGGACATCTCGACATTGCTCGATTCCCACTTCCATTGCCATACTGCCCCATCTGCTGCTGCGGCAACATGTCGGAGGAGCCCACGCGGAGTGCAGGCACAAGTCGAAGCATTGGAGGAACCAGTGCTAATGGGGACAATCCCGTTTCGAGTCGGCGCCCACGGCCGGAACGCAGGTGTACGTTTTGCAGCAGGACGTAAGTCTTGGGCGTAACAATTCAGTTGTGTAAAGGTCATCAGAATTGGCTCCGCTAACAGCTCGCAGCTTCAGCAAGGGTGAGCATCTGGCTCGCCATCTCAGAAGTCACACCAAAGAACGTCCCTTCCCATGCACGACATGCGGCAAGCACTATGCTCGACAGTATGCCAATTGATCAACGCTTTATGCTTATAGAGATCTAAACTTATGCAGGGACACGCTTCTCCGCCATGAGAGATCTCACGCAAATACGGACGCGAATCTTAGCGAGACCTCCGCATTGCATTCTGCAACGGCATCCGGAGCTGCGTCTGCAGAGCCACATCTGGATGGATTGGATTACACTTACCTCCCACGACCAGGACTCGACGGCCTATCGAATGGTCTGAATGACGGACGAGATGTTCTGCAGACGAGTTTGCCTTTCCAAAATGCACCGAACCTTCTCGGGAACGACACTGTCATGTTTGACAGTCAGCCAGACTTGTCGTTTCCAACTTGGTCTCCGACCAACTCAAATGCGGCTCCTTGGCTACTCTCTAATGATTTCGATGTCTTTGCCGTAGATGAGAGCCTCAATACGGCGATATCGGAATGGGCACAACTCCCCATGCAGCCTGCCATGGGCGCAACCATCAACGATGCACTACCAACGCCGCAGACAGCTTCAGTCTCCGGTCCCGAGAGCGGCGATCACATCTCCACAAACGTGGCTTCGGCCACATCCTCCAAGAAACGCTCGGCGCGAGCACTCGACTCAATCAGCAAGAACTGGTTTACACAGCTACGATCGGACGAGTTGTCTCGAAACACCAGCAGAGCTGTCTCAGAAGCTCCAAGAGAGCAGTTCGGCGTCGATGAGCAGTACAGAGACAAATTGACTCGAAAGATGAAGTCCAGACCAGTTGGCGATTCTCTACCATCTGTCAGCGTAAGCAAAGTGACGGCTGGAGGGTCTACTTGCAAGACATCGGCTGACTGTTCCATCATCACTTCTAGTTCCTCAACGTCTGTCTGAAAGCATACGTATCGCGCTTTCACCCAATCTTTCCAGTGATACATATACCAACTTTCCGTCCAACATCGCAGAACGCTTTTCTCCTGCTATCGATGTGCTCGATTGGCAGCCTGTTCGTGGGTTCCGAAGCCGTTCGAAGCCAAGGTATCGAGATCTTCTGGCGTCTGAACAAAGTCATTCTCGCCACATGGGACAAGCATCTTTCCCAAGGCAAGGCAGAGGCCCTGTCAATGGTGCAAGCAGCCTTACTTGGGCAGACTTTTGCCATGCTGTCCGGAAAGCCCGAGGACTTATTTCAAGCCGATATGTTTCATGGTACCATGTTAGCCTGGGCTCGCAAGGTGGGCATTTTCAAGCAGGTCAGTCCACCACTGCCCACAGAAACCATGAACGCTGGCGTTGCACAGGAGCTGTGGCACCAATGGCTGCGATTCGAACAATGCAATCGATTTGCTCTTGCCCTGGCAATACATGATTCCGAGCTAGCGAGTTTATTCCATCACGAGCCATTGACCAGAGAGAGTGTTGTCAGTCGAGGAAGGCCGCTTGCCAGTGACTCGCTTTTCAGCGCTCCCGATGTCTCGACCTGCTTGCAAGCTGTCAAGGAGAAAGATCTGGATTTCACCTCAAAGCACATTAGTCTCAATGCTTGGATGGAAACGGACCCCGACTCGCAGAACAGCATCACGAATTGCATTGCAGAATCCGCCTTCACAGCATATAGCGTGCTGTCTAGCCTTAATGCATCCATCATCGAAGCCAGGCATTCATTGACCTTGAACGAAAGCAAAATTGAGCTTCTGAGCAAAGGTCTCGTATCATGGTATCAAGTCTGCGAGCAGAACGGGATTCTCAAGAGGCCAGATAATTTCAACATGCGCGTGCTCTGGCATGCTGCATTCATTGTCCTCCATGCAGATATCGGAGCTCTTGAGGCAGCTATTGGTCGTGATGGTCATCGAGAAGCTGAAGGAGCTGCCTCGGAAGTGCGCAAGTGGCTTTCAAGCCCAGGCGCCGTACGGTGCCTCTTGCACGGTCTTCTGCTGCAAGAACAAGTCGAAAGCATGCGCTTTGGTTCAGAGCCGGCCCTGCATGTCCCTCGCGCCCTATATTCTGCAGCGCTAGTGTGGCTGATCTGCTCTCAATTCGGTGGACGTGGCCAAATTCGTATGCCGAACGTGGCTGCGCTGCCCTTCGCGGAAGTGCGATTGGTGATGAAAAGTCCCTCGCAAACACGGTTACGGGAGCTCGGCGTAAGCTCTGGGACGGATCTGGCGTCGTTGTCGACAGGAATTACCTACGGCTTGATAGACCTCTTGCAGAGAGCAGGCAGGTGGGGCATTGCTGAGAGTCTCGCCAACACCTTGACTGCGGCACTTGATGCACAGCCGGAGTGATGCGGAGCATATTGCACCTTGCTTGTAGGCCACCTCAGCTCCTCTATCGTTCTGCCTGTCAGTACGAACGTCGATAGGGCACTTCCTGCAACCCTGCAGTGCGTACGTGATCAAAGATGCCCAGGACTGAGACTCTTGCACAGCTGGCGGCGAGCAAATGGCGACACAATTCATTTCACCGAGACAAATGCTCAGCTCACAACAAGCCTCAACTATTGCCAAGATTCCAGTCCGGCAAACCGCCAGACACCATGACTGCACCAGCAGCTTCGACCGGAGATTTGGTTGGACATGCTAAGCCCCGCCCAAGGCCAATGGCATCACTAAGGCCCGACCGTCGTGTCGGCGCACAGTGATAAACTTAAGTAGTTGATACTTCGCTCTCCGGATCAGCCTCCTCGACAAGCGCAGGTAACAAACACCCTCCCACTCTTCCAATACAGCAGTCAGCCAATATGCAGCTTCTTGCCTTCACTGGTCTCGGCCTGTCATTCCTCCTCGTAGGCGTAGATGCCTGCAAAAGATACACATGTTGTAAATGTGCAGTCAACGGCCAAGCGGACGACTTCAGTAGTGGCAAAGCCTGCGACACATTCACCGATGGTGGCGACGGCTACGGCTGGGGGACACGTGGCACAATGCGTGCAGGAAGCCAAAGGGGACCGACATATCTAAGATTGATCACCGTGACTGGGATTGAGGATCCGCTCAAAAAGACCGAGGACTCCGTACTACTCCACGAAGGCGCGCTCGACAGCGTAGTCGATGCAGCGGTATGCGTTATTGGGGCCACGCCAGAAAGCGATGTATGAGCATTTGGTGCATGACCAAGTTTCATGCCTTGTATTGAGGTCAGTAAGTTCTGGCTGCAGCAATTCGATGCCATTGACATGAGACGCATACTGTGCGTAGTCAGAACTGTATGTGACACAATACGAGCCAGGAACACAAGTTGTTCCGCCTGACCAATTGGTCCCGCCACCTGCGTCGTTTTTCGTTAGTATCAATCCATGTTGAAACATGAGGACACTTCTCGAGCTCACACACACTGGCCGTAAGCGGATTGTTGGGCGGCTAAGAGCCCAGCTACGAGTGCAATGACCGCAATAGCCAAGAACATCGTGCTGATGTGAAAGAAAAGGTGCAAAATGAGTGCACGCAACTTGGTCAGAAATTGTTTTCTTCCTACCTGGCATGCGAGACAAGAATGGGCCGAGGAGATGGGCCCTCCTCACTCGCGACTTACAACAATAGTCATCTTTCGCACAGCAATTTTCTTCGCACAGCAGTTGAATGTGCTGCTGGCTCCTTCACCGTGCAGTCTTGAGATGTCCCATTGCTGCCATGAATCGCGCAATGACTGTTATGCTTGGACCTGGTGGAAGAGAGGTCGACGTCCGGGCGTCGAGCAGGTCCCAGTGACTCAATTCATGCAAGTGTGGAATGTAAAGAGAGGAGTCCAATATATGTCGCGCCTGCGATTCGTCTAGCGCGCTCGGCCAGGTGAGCTCAGTCGAGTCAACATGGCAGAGCAATTGATCTGTAGATAATGGCCACACGACTTGCTAATGGTGCGTGATGCGGGTGCGGCGTCCTCCTAGCACTCCGAGCGATGCGTGCTTGAGCTCCACTCCAAGGGCGTCCGCTATTGCACTCTGCCACATCACATTGTTGCTGAGCTGGACACTTCCAGTCAACACTCATCCGTTGGACTGCTTTGTCGCAAGCCGTGTTGACCATCGGGTCTGTTTGGCCATAGCGAACTGAGCCACGCAGCCACTTGCGAGTGGTCCCGCTGACCCAAGACAATTGGCCAGCACATCACGCTGTCCTTTGGAGGTTGTGCTCTCGCTTCCAGAGGATGTGGCTTCCCTTTGAGCAATCACGACTCGCTTTACCACTGGCAGAAGGTCAACGTGGAGTGTTTATGTGTATAAAGTCGCCTTTGTGGGTCTTACAATGCTCTAGGCAAGTCCTGCTCGTCGCCCTGGTGATAAACATTCTTTTGCTTAGGTTCAACGTACTCTCAACTCCAGCCGAGACCTTCCCGAATACCTGAGATGTCAAAACTTAGTCTTGCGGCCGTCGAGCCCTTGTCTCCTGGAAAACGGTTGTTGCCTTCTTGGTACAGATGTCGATTGTGCGGTCAGGTACAAATCCCGCATTGCTTGGGCGGTGTCCTTATAACCTTGCGTATTGCCATACCGAATGCCGCTTTCCGCTCGCTCAGCCCTGCCAAGGTCCATTTCGGAGGCTGCGGCTCCACTATCAATGTGGACAATCTTATTTGCGTCCTCGGCTACCGACAATATCGCGGGTTTCATATCGAAAGCCTCTGGTGCTAAGTCTCGGCCAAAATCGAGCACCCACTTTGCGTCATCAATCTGCTTGTCAGCGTGCAGCCGCTGGGCAGTCTTGACGATGTGCCAGTAGACAAAGAACATCGTGCGTGGATGATCCATGCGGAAGAGACTCTGCACAAAAGGTGACTTTTTCGCGGCCCCTTCACTATACATGCGTAGGAGCTTGAGGCTAGAGGAGCCGCTCGGATGACGAGGATGACCATGCTCAAGCCGGCTCAACTGGAGCAGCGATCTTGCGTCGTCGTTCATAGCAAAGCCTTCATGATCTCGGATCAAGCGGTCGTAAATCTCAGCATCGAGACCGCGATTATGATTTCGACCAAGCTCGTGATTGAAGAACGATCTCACCGGATTGAGCGGTATATGGACTCGTCGTTCTTTGGCCTCCTTGCGCATCTTCAGGTATGTTTCTATTGCGGTGTTGAAGCCGTGCTTCTCCCAGTATGCCTGACCTTCAATGAGGCCACGCAGGACTGGACCGCGCCACAAATCGGGTCTCTGATCCGACATGGCGGCTTTGACGCGATCTGTCACGAGTAACCAGTCCCGGACAGCGTCAGCTCGACCCTCGGCGACAAGAGCACAAGCTATAGCCGTTGAAAGGAACAGATATATCTTAAGATCGTGGCGATCGTAGATCTTGTTCTCTAGAATCCACGAAAGTGCTTTGCATCCCATCTGAGCATCACGATACCTCTGCCTTGCGATATTGCGATCGATCTTGCCGCCCTCGTGTATCCTCGACATAATCAGCAGGAGACATTTCTCCACCTGGCCAAGCTCTGCTGCAGGATCTTCCAGCACACGCAAGGGCTCATGCCGCAGATGCTCGGGCAATTGCGCTTCGTACGTTGCACTTTGTAGTCCATGGAGCCATAGTCCAGCACTGTACGGTCTTGGCCTCCATTTGACCTTGCGTAGATAATAGTTGTAGAAATCCTCTTTGGAGGATTCCTGGCCGCCTGAAGCGGTGGTCAAGGTGCCAGTCTTCTTGGTCTCAGCCACGGATGAAAAGCTCTTCGGATGCGGTCGCAGAAAAGAGCATGGTAGTCGTAATTGGAAAGGTGGCGCTGGCTGGACGGAGGAACGCGCCGCGTGGCAGAATAAGGTTCGAAAGGCGCGCAACATCTTTTCTGCGTCTACTTAATGTCTCGGCTCGGATGACACAAATTTATTTTATTCCGTGAGGCCATCTGAGCTCCAGGTGCTGCGGCAACAGCAAACCGCTGAGAGCGTGATGGACAAACAAGCAGAAGATGGCGACCGTGAAGATTGTACGTACCTTATTAGAGCACTTGTACGACGGCGGCATAACTTCCGCGCCCCAACTATACGCGAACCTCTCACGGTCGCGTATGCCATTGTCACAACTTGGCGGAAGTCGCGGATCGTGACTATTGAATGATTTAGGAGGTAGATGAGCTTGGTACATGACAATGGCCGCATGAGACACATGCATGCGCACATTTTCCAACTCCACTTCACATGCGCACGCAATTAATAAGCTTCACCAAGCATGATCCACATCCTCTTAGACAATCACTGGTTCAAGCCACGACAGAACAGCAATGAAGACAGAGGTCATAGACTTGGTGTCTGACTCCGAGTCAGAAGAAGCGACGGTGACTCCGAGAACGGCAGCGTATAAGGCATTACAGGACTTCCTGCCGCGGAAGGTGAAGCCAGTTTCAAACCTCAATGGCTCCCCTAAGCCTGGTGCACCAGTCGGCCTCGTGCAGAACGTTAGCGCTTTGGAGGACGCCGGAAGCACATTCAAACAGGAGCACACATATACACAGATCAAGAGGCGAGAAGATAAGGCGGTCGACCGCAGCATTTCAGCGAATCACAAGTCTGCCCAAGTAACCGCTGCAACACAAGATGCCGACATAGAAGCTCGCACCCAGAGGTTCAATACTTTCCATGCCAAAGAAGCCGCAAGACGTAGCAGCATTGGTCGAACTGAACCAGCTGCAGGGTCGGCTTCCCAAGCTGGGCTCCCTTTGACGCCGCAGAGCCCGAGCAGTCGACCAGGGACTCCCCGGGGACGTGTGCTGCACTCAGGCCCGCGCATCGCCATTGTGGAGGACTTGACCAGCTCAGATGACGGCAAGGCAAAGTCAAGTACCGCTCCCGTGCAGCGAAAGCAAGGACGCGTTGATGCCACTAATGTACGACCTTTCAAGCGGCAGAAGACTGGTGGCACGACCCCAGCGGTGCAAGATCAGGCGCAGCCACGACCGAACGTTGTTGCTCCACGGAACGTGCAGCCGCACGTTGCAGGCTTCCATAATCCTCCTGTGCAGCCTGTTGCTCGTCCAGTCCAAAGCTCAAGCGGCGCAGCGTTTCTACCAGAGCATGACAGGCTCCTCGCTCAATTGAGAGAGGTAGACAATCTGACGTGGGATCAGATCCTACCTTATTTTCCTGGCCGGACAAGGGGCTCACTGCAGACGCGATTTTGTACCAGGGTCAAAGGCAAAGGTCTGGCCAGAGATGCATCACAACCAGCCATGCAGCAAACGCAATCGCTTCCACGGCCGCAGCCGCAACAGACTCCGCAAAGGTGCATAGCCTTGCCTGTCCGCAGTCCTGTCGCCTCTCAGACAAAGGATTGCAGCATAATGCAAACCCAGCCTCAGCGACCAAGCCTGCCACCGCAGTATGACCCGCCTGAACCACCACGAGTGCATGCGCAGCCTCGTATGGCAAGCTCCTCTCACACTGGTACTCAAATGTCCTCACGTGCCACGCCGAATGTGGCGTCAAGCTCGATTGATGCCTCCCCGGCTGGCGGCCACCGTGCTCGGTTTACACCCGAAGAAGACTCACTGCTCGTCAGATTGAAAGAGGTTGAGAATATGTCCTGGCGCGAAGTCGCGGAATTCTTTCCAGGCCGTAGCGAAGGCGCTCTTGGAGTCCGGTACTCCACCAAGATCAAGAACCGTGGAATACTGCCTTCCACGGGTCCTTTGCCGCCGCGGCAGGCTGTGCAGCTTCAGCAACCAGTCACACAGCCTCGAACACAGCGTCAATCTTCACAAGAGGAAGCAGAAAGCCGACGGCCTGTGCGACAAAGACGCACTGGCGGTGCTGCGGCCATGGACGGCTTCGTGTCTTGGAGCGAGATTGTCAAGAATAAGACTTACGGACTAGAGCCTGAACATGGTACTGAGCCGCGAGAAATAGCGCCTGAGACCGCTTTGGTCTCCTCAAAGCCAAAGGATGACCGTCATCAAAACAACAAAACAAAACTCCTGTGGCAGCGGCAGCTTGGTTATCAAAGTCGTCGCTGTCAGACACGCAATGGCATTCCAGACGAACTGAAGAAGCAAACGCTTGACGGATACAGGCCACGCAGTCACTATGAGAGCACCTGCGGCGACGTCACTTGCCTTACATGGGCAGCAGACAGCCGTCGGTTCGCAGCCAGCTCCATCGCTGTCTCCGACGATCGCAGTATGCAATACAATTCTGGACTTAACCTGCTTCTTGGTGATGCTGTCGAGAGCAAGCTCCAAGAATTACCTGAGCACCATGTGCCTAGACCACTCGTTGATTCTCGCGACAATCCAAACGCATTACACGCCATGCGCGAATCGCAAGATCCACGACTGTTCTTGACTGTTGCAGCTGCTGCGTTCTCGCCACACGGTCAACGTTTGTACTCAGCTGGCAGTGACAGGAAACTTCGAATGTATCGAATTGGCAGCGACGTGACCAAGGCTCGATGCCGTTACCAGATTGATCAACCGGCTTCAGTTGACCTTCTTTCGATCAGTAAGGATGGCTTTGTCGCGAGTGGCTCTCATAGTCCTGTTGAGTCAATAAGAATATACGACTGCCAGCCCACGACTTGGTCGCTTAGGTTGTGCTTCTCGCCGAGCAGTGCAGACTCCCGTTCAGCGCAAGCATTATATCCGTCTTCTCTCAAGTGGGGCATTGCACATCACCATCGCAACTTCCTTCTAGCTGGATTTTCCAGCGACAGTAATGATCAGGACACTGTTGGCGAGACCGCGCTATGGGACGCCGAATCCGGACATCGCTGGGACCTTAGCACTGTCACACGCAACGTCTTCGATGTGGCATGGAACCCAGCGCCGTCATCTACATCAACCGCTTTTGCCGTTGCAAGCACACCTGGTGCTGTTAAAAGCTCTCGGAACACGCGCAGTGTTATTCAATGCTATGCTCCCAGTCAAAATCGAGGACGGGAGGTCTTACAATGGGAATGTCCAGCACGTGACATCAACGACCTCACATACTGTCCGCACGATGACAATCTTATTGCCGCTGGTGCGACCGATGGCCGAGTCTACATCTGGGATCAGCGCTTCGCTCGTCGTCACCAACGACCTCTTCACATATTCAGCCACGGCGAGAGCCTCAATGTACTGGATCACGATCGTGACCGTGAGCTTGCCGACACTGGTGTGCGCTTTCTCTCATGGGGAGCTACTGGCTCGCGGCTATACACTGGCTCCTCAGATGGCGTGGTCAAAGTCTGGGATCCGTACAGCTCACCGGGCGATGCTCTTGTTAAAGACGTAGCCACTTTTCAGACTGCCATCATGTCTGGTGCCTTCAATCACGACTTTCATGAACTGCTCATTGGAGAGGAGTGCGGACGAATCAATCTGCTCAGCCTTGGCCAAGATGACGAGGACGGCAGCGCACGGCCATCGGCCAAATTCAAGTTGCTCAAGGCGACAGCACCGCAGAAGACGGAAGCACCGCCTTTTGCTGCTGCACGCGAGCTCCTAGACACTAAGCAGATTGTATTGCGGCCTATGGGCAGCATGCCCATCCGCCAAGCTGTCCAAGGACCGGACTACAAAGGGCCATACGTCAAACCATCTGCAGACGACTGGAATCGCGTCCAAGATGATCTTGATGAAGCCGCAACGGCCCAGGACGCAGCTCATCGTCGAATGGATATCGACGTAGACGATGACGACCTCGACAAGCCAGAAGCGGCAGATGCACGCGTGAAAGCAGCCCAAGACGCATGGACTCACCTTCAAGCTCAGCACGATGATGCTGATCGACTAGAGAGGGCAGCAGCAGAGACGCAGAAGGCCTTCCAAGAAGCTGAAGTAGATATGGAGAAGCTTGAAATTACCTACGGACGAGACAAGTGCACACTTGGCTGTGGATATCTGCCTAAAGACGACGTCGGCGGCCACGCAGACACGCGCGAGTCCGAGCAACGGATACCGGGAGCGCTGCAAGCACTTGCTAGGAATTCTGTAGGCCTGCAGGACATGACTTGCAAAGACCTCTTCGAAGCTGGGCTGGCGAGCAAGTGCACGCATTGTACTGCCAAAATCTCAAGTCGTATGATGAAGGAACACTTCAAGAACATGTGCAGGCAGCGAGTCGCTTCCATTAAAGCTACATTCAATGGGCAATGCAGCAGCTGTTCAGCACCTATCCGTAGAGAGCAAGGTTTATGCGCGTCGTGCAGCTTCCCTTGCTTCAGGTGCTCGCAGCCCGTCAAGGTCTTGCAAAATGACGACTCGATACAATCTGTGATCTTGTGCGAGCAATGCGAGTTGGTCTGGGAGCGCGGTGTGTTGGGTCATGAGCTGGTTAGAGAGCAGTCTCCTGAACCCATCAACGGCTGGAAAGGCGTAGACCAGATGGACGTACTCAGATTAAAGTCTTGGATTAAGGATGACTCGGAGATGGAGTATCATAATTCGAAGTGGGACGTCTAAGAATCAGGTGGCTGAAAAATGGATGGTGGAAGCGGCCGCAACATCTGAGGCGACTCGCATAACGTATTTCAGGTAGATACACTACAGGCATTTCAGACAGCCTTGTCAGCAGCCTTGGCTTCTACATCTGGCTGAAACCCCTCCACACTGCCGTCATACGCTGCCTCGCCTTTGATCGTAGGCTCGATATCTGAAGTCACAGGCGGTCCGTGGAAGTGCTTGCGGCCGTGGATGAAGTACCATGCTATGCTGATCGTTGCGAAGCTAATGCCAAATGTCAGTACGTAGATTTTGCTCTCAAGACAGAGCAGGCGCAACTCACCCAGCGAACACCACGGAGGCGTAATTCATCGAGGCCGCAGTCACGGGCAAGCTGACTGGCATGCAGAAGAGCACAATGGCTAGCACCACCCAGCAGAGACACAGGATGTTGATGGCATAGCCGAATTTGCCAAGCGAGAAGCTGGAGTGCTTGACCATTTTCCTGCCTCGGAGCACTGAGACGAGGATTGGCAAACCGTAGCCCGAATTCAAACATATCGTGGCGACGCCTGTGAAGCTGTTGAACGCGGCGGTAGAGCCAAAGTAGATGAGTCCTAGCAAGCTGCAGACGACAGTCGAGAGTACGAGACCCCACAGTGGTACACCTAATTTCTCATTCGTCCTTCCGAACCAACGAGAGCCAGGTATCGCGCCATCGCGAGCGAACGCGTATGTGCATCTGCTGGCGGCTGTGAGTGCACCGATGCCTGCGAACATGAGGATGCCTAGGATCAAGAACAGCAGTCCGAAGCCGCCGCCCGCAGAGCCAGTTGCGGCTTTGAAGACGAGGCCAATGGGTTGTCCGTTGGCGGCTGCTAGCAGGTATTGAACATCTGGCAAGACGAAGAGGATGGGAATCAGGTAGATAACACCTGTGACTCCGGCCGCAGCAACGGACATCACCATTGCTTTCGGCACCTCGCGTGAAGGGTTCTGCACTTCTTCGCACATCGCTGCTACGAGGCCGTACCCGGTGAGAGTGTAAGCTGCTTGCAGGAGGCCAACGAAAAACGCCCACCCGGCCGGCCAACCGGAGGCAGAGGCGTCGTAGTGCGCGAAGACGAACTCGCCAGACCGGCGTCCATCGCGGGCCATGGACAGGAGAACAATGAGGATAATGACGACGCTGGAGGCGGTCCAGTAGATGCAGAGTTTATTGATGAAATCAAGCCATTTCGACCCGAAAGCATTGACGAGGAAGCAGATGAGCATGATGGCCCAGAAACAGAGGACGGTCTGCCAGGCGTTTGCGGCCCAGCCGTCGCGCCAGAGACTGATGGCTGAGAGGAGGAGTTGCGCGCCGCCGAAATTTATGGATAGCGTGACCGTCCAGTTCCCTACCAAGTTCATCCAACCTGTGATCCAGCTTGCAATCTTCGCCCAGTCTTTGGTCGCCATCATCGCGCTCCAGTAGTAGACACCCCCAGCGGTTGGATAGACGGCGCAGATCTCGGCCAGGGAGGCGGCGATGGAGAGGGAGATCAGGGAGACGAGGACCCAGCCCCAGATTACGGTCACGGATTGACCGTCGGTGAGGGTGATGTACAGGGTTGTGGAGAGGCCGTAGGGGACGGCCATGATGGCGAAGGAGAGGCCGAGGACTGAGAGCATGGAGAGGGAGCGCGGGAGCTCGGCTTTGTAGCCTAGTCTTGCTAGGTCGGCGTCGGCGGCATGGCTGTGTTCTGCGTTGGACTTTCGAGGAGCAGAGGTGATTGACGAGAGGCGGCGGATGGGGTCCATGGTCGGTAGGGTGGCGCAATAAGTAGCAATCGAATGGCACTTTAGGATATGGCAGTTGTTGTTCAGGCTATGTGGTGTTTGACATATAGACTGGTGCGTCCATCAGAGGAATTTGCGATCCAAGATTAGGATTATGCTTAGGCCTGTCCACTTGATTTCCTGGTAGCAAATGTGCTCTTAATTCAATTGGAACGAAGAAGGTGTTGTCGCGATCCGGCTTCACCCTCGTATAAGCTCGTGGTCCCTTCCCTTTGAGCACTTACGGGAGATATTAGCCCCAGTCCGAAGATGCATGAAGGAAACAGCGCTCTTAAGCGCAAATGTCAAAGACTTCTTCCTGCAACAACTTGAGACGTACGTCAGTGCGAGCAATGGTTATCTAGATACGATGATAAAGCCGCGCAATTGCTGCACCGCTATGTCGTTTGATTTTAGGAGTTGTATGCGGTATCGGCCACGCATCTGATATTTGTGACACACTTCTTATGCTAATCCAACCCAGTAAAGGCCGACGACTCGGAGGGCCATAGGTATTAGTTCGGCTCATCGTGAGGAGCGGGGCTGGCGCAGGATGCTTGGCAATGCTGATCTAGATCTCGAAGTGAAGGTGGATGAAAGCGGAGAGGAGAGCTGGTTTGCCAACGACCTTAAGTTCTGCGAGTTGGAGACCGTGAGACTGAGACCTCAAGTGGGACCCAAGGCTTGACACGAAGAAGCCCGATGCACTGATTTACTACTGATGGCGAGAAACCCGGTCCATCTGTCCACAGATCAGGCCATTTGCTTGCGTGAGCGGGCTATAGGTCAGCATACGCCTACGCGACATAGCATGAGGTGATGGGTATAAGAAGACGAGCAAGGCACTATGGAGAGTCCAGATAACGCATTGGAACGTCTTCTGTGCTCGTCGGCACACAGGCAGACACTAGCTTCGGTCGCCGTTTGACCAATCACGGTACTTAAACCTTGAAGCTCTTCAATGACATAAGCTATCTGCACGTCGCAGCCCCAATACTCTTGTGAGCTTCTCCTTCCTGAACGACACTGAGGTATTGGGCAAGAAGATGAGCTTTGGGAGACCTCCAGTGCTAGAAGCCGCGCTGCGGTCATGCACCAGAGCATACCGCCCTCAGCCAGTGGTTCGCTATGCTGCAAGATGTCGAGGGCAGAGGAGACTGATCTCAGATGGATCCAGGCCACCTGTTCCTCCTGGCACCCCAGGTCCCAGTAAAGTCGTTGCACCCAAGACTCGACTAGCAGTTGGCGTCGTGTTTATCGGCACACTGATATACTCAATGGCAAGCGAACCGCGTCCTCCTGCGACGACTGCGACAGACGGCTGACCGGGTTATTATTGTTCAGGTCACTGGCGAGAAGACTCCTCCTCCCACTGCTGAAGGCGATCAGCCCCGTGGTGGATTGCAAGCAGATGGACCCAGCATTGCGGAGAAGGATGCGTTGAGCAAGCGGGAGTCGGGTGTGTCCAGCACATCGCCCATGCGATTACGAATGGAAGCTTTCATCAAGGAGAACCAGCAAGAGATTGTACGAACGCTAGAGGCCTTGGATGGCAACCGATTCCACGTCGACAAGTGGGACAGACCGCAGGGTGGTGGAGGAATCAGCTGCGTATTGCAAGATGGAAACGTCTTTGAGAAGGCAGGTGTCAACACCAGTGTGGTCTACGGCACTCTGCCACGTGCAGCTATTGAGAAGATGCGCATCAATCATAAAGCACTCGATCCAGACGTAGAGAGTCTGGAGTTCTTCGCCGCCGGTCTGAGTCTCGTGCTACATCCAATCAACCCGATGGCACCCACTGTGCACCTCAACTATCGCTACTTCGAGACTGCCAACGCCGATGGCTCGACCAATGCCTGGTGGTTCGGCGGTGGCACCGACCTCACCCCGTCTTACCTCTTCGACGAAGATGTCATTCAATTCCATCGCAGCCTGAAAGAGGCTTGCGACAAGCACGACAAAGAGTACTACTCTCGCTTCAAGAAATGGTGTGATGACTACTTCTTCGTCAAGCACCGTGGCGAGAGCCGAGGTGTGGGCGGTATTTTCTTCGATGATCTCGACGAGTCGGAGAAGGATCAGGAGTCTTTGTTTGCTTTTGCACAGTCGTGCTTAGCGGCATTCCTGCCTAGCTATATGCCGATAGTGCAGAAGCGAAAAGACATGCCGTACACGGAGAAAGAGAAGCAGTGGCAACAGTTGCGAAGAGGGAGGTATGTTGAGTTCAATCTTGTGCACGACCGAGGAACTGCATTTGGGCTGAACACCCCTGGTGCGCGGGTGGAGAGCATATTGATGAGCTTGCCTTTGACTGCACGATGGCAGTATCAGCATGAGCCTGAGAAAGGGTCGCGGGAGGATCGATTGCTGCAGGTGCTGAAGAAGCCTGTGGACTGGGTCAATGTTGCGTCGTGAGGTGTACAACATGGCGGATCACCGACTTGCCGAAGCCAGTGATGATGCTTCCGTTCTGCTTGAATCTTCTTGTAATCATACACCATCACAAAATGTACAGACTAGACCGACCCATCGATTTTGCCGGTCATCGCTGCAGCTGCATAGGCGTGTTCCGAACGCATCGCTGTCCTAGGCCCTCGGCCACTTGTCCGACAACACAGAAGCTTGACAAATGGTGCATCAATAGTGCGGATGTAGTTCTCGCCGAGGCACAGGAATACCTGATATTTCGGCTTTTTGGTTCAGGGTCCTGCTGTCAATCCATTGCCGAAGCCAAACATTGCAGATCTTTGCATTAGCACGAGGTCAACTCCCAGATGAAGCTCCGCTATTGGCGATGAACCTCGTGGGCTCGTGTATCGCGAAGTCTATCTGTCAACCGGGACATCCCTGATCCTTGTAAGTACATAAGGCAGACACATACTCACTGCCATGTATTCGGAGCATTTCTACCAGTCGAATGCGGACACGCCATTATGGCTCCACCAGCGTTGTTCCTGACCTTGCCTGCAGAGCTCAGAGACAGTATTTATCGCCATGTTCTGGAGGACGAGGACACCTTCCGCCTCACTGCTCCCGGTAGCACAACATCCTTCATCAGCCATCAGAAAATCGCAGGCACATGCCATCAGATCCGGCAAGAATATCTCGACGTCCTCAGAAGTCGAGCGCTGTCTCCACGACATGATATCCCAATCCAGGTCTCGATCATCGACATGAACTTCACCTCTCTCATCAGTCTAATCGAATCCTTAACTTCGCGGGAGCTCAACGCCCTCAAGAAAACATCGAAGATGCGACTTGATCTTGTTATCAGCCCGCGCGGCAAAGCTAATGGTCAAAGTCTGGCTTACTGGTCCGGACTTGTGAGGCATTACGAGTTGTCTCTCGATTATCGAATCGATACGTCGCGGTCGGCGAGTTTTCTGCCTCCGAGCTGGAAAGGGACGTTCTGTAATGGATGCGATTGTGAGAGTAGGAAGCTGGGTGTTGGGATCAATGCATATTATGGTTTTGTGAGATTGTTATTTCCATGTTGATTGGAGAGGGTGTCAGCGTCTAGTTTTGACTTGGATTGGATCTTGGTGCATAATTGTTGTTCGTCTGAAGAGCTACGGGCTGCCAGGGGCTGTAAAGGTCCAATATTGTTTGATGCAAGCTCTCCGTGGCAGCTCAGAAATAGTTGACTCTACAATCGGTCAAAGAAAGCTTGACTGACCGAGTGATTGATGATCGCGTGAGTGCCATGTGTAGGGCAGATATCAACGTCAGTCCTTGGGTCAAGCAATGTTTATTCACCGGCGTGTTGATGCATAGGTCATTCCGATTGATGATGGTAGTCAGAACAAGATGGATGAACCTTGATCGAGTGTTGAGACGACGGTTCAGAAATGCGGAAGCACAAGCTATCCGGAAGCCTTTGGAAGCCACGATAGCAACTTACTAGAACAGAAATTGCGTCGCAGCGGACACAACACCGTCAGCTCTACACGACATTGCTGCACGAAACCAAGTTTGTGCATTCCAAATCCTCCTCGTGCTCCCACCCACGCGCAACAGCTTCCGAAGGCGCACGCAAGGAGTCTCGGGAAGCCACGCAACACAATCTACGAGCACGTTGCGAGCATGTTCACAATTCATCTGCAGCTCTGCGTCCCAATCTACAGACTAGAACAACATCAAAGCTTGCAATATGCCTGAAACAAGTTGCTTCAGCCTAATCCTGCGGCTTCCCGCACAACTACGTCGAATCCTAGCATTGCGGCATGCGACACAACGCCAGCAAGACGACTTGGATGCCGCGGATCAGGCATTGAAGGAATACCACGAAGTGCTGAACATATATCTCTCACCGTGCCTCCATCAGCCACCCACGTGGAAAGGCGCAAAGCCATTTAAAGCACTCAAGCCGGATGCAAGCTTGGCCAGACTACCACTGCTAGATCTGCGAGACCACGCCGAGGACATCTGCCATGAAATCATGCGCAGGCACAATGGCCCAGGGACTGACATGAGGATACACATGCAAAAAGCCGACACGTCCGCGATCGCCAGGTTGCGAAACAGAAAAGGCAGGAACGCCAGAATCGCAAAACGCCACCACCTCCGGGCCTCACTTGCACTTCTCAATGAACCTCAGCTGCAACGGATCTCCGTCAGTGTGCTTTTCGAGATCGAGCGAAGAATCCCGAGACTCGTGCAAGTGGATGATGTCAAGGAGCTGCGACGCATGAGTCGCGACTCGCAGCGCGGGGACACCATCTCCAGACGCTCGGTGGAGGTCACGAAGCATCGGGCTGTCGAGGCGATGGATTTAGAGTGGCATAAGAATCTCGACAACTTCCTCGGGGCTTTGGAGACGTATGCTGAGGCGGGAGCTGAGCGGTCGAGGAGGCGAATAGCGAAGCAGAAGCTGTGAGTGAAAGTCGCGTTCGAGTTGTCTGAGCGTCAGCTGCGGCGTTGGCATCAGGCTTCGTCGCTTTCCGCACGGCGACAAATCGTCAGATTTACACGTTGTATCGACACCTACCGAACTCCGGCAACGCCATCCCCACCGTGTTCCGATGCCATTTCATTATAGACGCCTCATGACCACCCAACGTCAAATGCAAAGCCTCAAGACTCATTCGTCTGCCCCCCTCTCAACCCACCTAAACTCAGCTGCTCCCTGAGGAGACTCCTCTTCTGCATCACCCGATGCCGCCACTTCCTGGACAGGTACTACCCAAACCCAAGGAGCAGAGTCGTCAAACCGGCTACTACCACAGCCTTCAACCATATCCCTGACACTCTGAACGAATTGCCAGCATTAAAACTGTAATAAGCGCCCATATACGAGCACGTCACCGTCCCATCAGTACTTCGTTTCCCGTATCCAGCTTCCAATCCACGACCAGGGTATGGACAATTGAACAGCAATGCCGCGGGACAGGACTGGACGAGAGAGTAGCAAAGATCTTCACAAGGAAGCACTTCTTTGTAAGGTCCGGGCTGAATCTTGGTGTCGATGAGCGGATTGCGGGATTGGTTCGTGGCGAAGGAGGAGATATAGGTCTGCGAGTCCCACGGGCTGCCGGGCATGGTCGGTGCATTAGTCATGGGCTTGTAAGGTGTGTTTAGGAATTCATCCGGGAGCATGGAGTTGTTGTTGTAGTACTGTTGGCCGACGTTTCGAATCTGCAAGTATGGAGCCGTGTTGCTAAAGTCTTCGCATCGAGGAATCGAGACGGCACAGAACCACTCCTTGTAGGCGGCGTAGCAGTCGTCGCAACCTTTGGTGAGTGAGTACTGAGCGCTCGGCGTGGTGTTGCACGCGGTCTGTTCGAGGGACATATTGAAGTTGTTGTACCAGAACTGCGTGTAATTGTCGAACTGCTCGCGCATGCCCGTGATGTTGTAGTTGTTTGGGTTAGCCGGCACAGCATATGCAACCTCATCGCAGAAGCTCAGATTGAACATGAGCTGGCAGTTACCGTCGTTCTTCGTGGTCCACGGTACTGGTGCCCAGACTTTGCCGCCGCCTCCTACGACGCCGGAACCAGAGGCTGTAGAGTTGCCGACCATGGCTAGAACGCCGGTGTAGTCACTTGAGCCATTCAGGCCAGTGAGGTAAAATTGCTCTTTCGGCTTATTGCCCAGGCCACGCGTGATCATGCCCATCTGGACGC
Source organism: Teratosphaeria zuluensis (assembly GCA_007113905.1). Taxonomy (NCBI): domain Eukaryota; kingdom Fungi; phylum Ascomycota; class Dothideomycetes; order Mycosphaerellales; family Teratosphaeriaceae; genus Teratosphaeria; species Teratosphaeria zuluensis. The sequence goes on from VCMQ01000033.1 coordinate 209,450, forward strand.
CAGTCGTTGTGCCTTCCGGGTCGGCCTGGCTTGCCTGGATCTGGGCAGTCTGCTTCCAGCCGCAATACGAGTTCTCGATTCCCTTGGTCGCGGTATGATTGACATTCGCAGCGAACATGATGAAAGGATCTGTCAAATTCATCCACTGCTGAAAGACCTTACTTGACGCATCCGCAAGCGTCAGGTTGTCCGTCACCAGCAAGGCAGAGTCCATGTCTGTGTCGATCAAGTACAAGAAAGCGTCGTAAGGTTCGGCCGCGTGGTAATAACCGTCTATGGATACTGCCAGCTCGTAATTCCACACACCGACGAAACCATCTGGCAGCGCAGGTGCTGACACTGCAATGTACCAGTTCCCGCTGGCCTGAACGGTCACATTTGCGAAGCCTGCTTGCAATTGCTGAACAATTTGAGTGTCGTTGCTCCCATCAGGTCCGATGTCACTATTATTGGCATTTGTCCCGACATACAGCGTGAGCTGCGGTGGTGCATCGGTTTGGGCGCCCGTTCCGTTCCAGGTTGGCTGCAAACAAGTATTGATGGACACAAATATATTCCTCGTCTCGCTGCTCGATTGGCGCTTCCGCAGCTCAGCATGATATCGTTCGACGTTGCGCTTCTCCTCCAAGTCGCTCGGCAGGCCAGTCCCAGCCGGTGTGTAGTTGGCCAGCAACAGCGCATTGGGATACTCCCACAGTGTGACATTACCCGCCATTATGTTCAATGTATTTCCCACATTATTACCACTGATCGTGGAGTTTGTCGTCTCTCTCTTCTCGACCCCAACGTGATCTTCATTTCTGACATCCAGAACGCCATCCTCCTCCAACCTCGCCTGCACTATCCGATGCCAGTTGTGGTCCTCGCCGCCTCTTGACTGCCCATTTCCGTCCACATCAAGCTCCGCTGCATATGCAAAGTTGGGATTAGACAACGACCAGTAGATCAATGCTAGCATTAGCAGCGCCGCCAACGATGCGACAAAGCGCGACTGCAACGGCGTGAGTTGCGGACATTTGAAGAGCATCGTCATGGAAGGCGCTCAGCGCCCATCGGCGCCGCGCTGAGGAACTTCAAGCCAGTGGATTCGCGGGCTGCGCACAGCAGGACGTAATGAGCTGCGCCAGTATGATACGGAATGTAGGCTCTCAGGCACTTGTGGGTGTAGATCGATGGTGGAGTGCATACGACGACCATGGCGCCGGTTTCACATGCCGGGCTTGGACGGGACCCTGGTTATTAAGGGTCTAGCGCAGAAGTCGCATTGCGATGCCAAACATCACTTCTGTTCTGCTTCTGTTCCCTCCTTGACACACTCACATTGCGAGATTCTGCACCACGCAGTGCGCATGAAATGATCCGGCTTATTCCTCTTACCGTCGAGACCAGATATGCCGCTACCATCTGCTTCCTTTGGTCCAACCCCTGCCATACAGCTCGAAGGATGGTCGCGATACTTTGATCGACGGTTGTCTTTCACACAGCTACCGTTCCTACTGCGAGATCAATGTACAAATGCGGCACGGTCGCAAAGTTACGAGGCATTGAGCATTTGACCAGGCATCAGCATACCTTAGCTCGAGCATGAACAAGTCCTTAGGATTCTAGGCATCAACATACCGTACTATGTGTATATGGCTCGGCTAAGTACTGTCTCTTGGTCGTGTGCGTGAAATAATCAAGCAGATGAGTCTCTCCTTCGTAGAGATCACCTCGTCATTCTCCACAGTACATACTGCAATCAGTCACAACCCCAGCTGCCAACAATGGCCAATGCAAGCCTAATCAACCCAGAGCTACTTGCCAACTCCTGCACCCCCTCCACATGCGCCCTCAACACCAGCTTCTACAATTACCGCATCGACCTCGAAGCCAACATAGCCCTGCTCGTCTGCTTCTCCATCCTCCTCATGATTTACACATCCATCTGGGTGACCACACGCCGCTGCCACACTTTCGGGTTCACCATGACCTTGGGTCTCTGTACCGAAATTGTGGGCTATGCCGGACGGATCTGGTCGTACAACAATCAATGGAAATTGACGCCATACTTCATCCAGCTCTGCTGCATCACGCTAGCACCCGCATCCTTCTCTGCCGGGGTCTACCTCTGTATCGGATGGTTAGTTCTGATATATGGCCGGGACAATTCGAGAGTGCGACCACATATCTATGCTCTATTGGTTCGTCTGATTTTAGATGTTACGCAGCTCCTGCTGACTGGATTAGTTTATGCCTTGCGACACAATCGCATTGGTCCTCCAGTTGGCCGGTGGTCTGGTTGCAGATACCGCGCTTTCTGATGGTCTGGTTAGCGGCATCAACCAGGGCGTCGCGATCTTCACAGCTGGACTCTCCTGGCAAGTCTTCACCCTCCTCGTCTTTCTGATCATCGGCCTTGATCTGGCTCTACGAGTCCAGCGGCGACGGCGAAAACTCGGCGACGAAATAGCACTCTCTCAAGATGTCCGCCACATAACGACTCGTGCAACAAGGTATTTCCATGCATTTCCATATGCAGTTGGACTGGCGGCCGTTCTTATCTTCTGGCGGTGCATATACCGGCTTGTAGAGCTGAATGCCGGTTTCAATGGGCCAGTAACGTACGATCAAGGCCTGTTCATCGCTTTCGAGGGCGTGCTTATTGTTGTTGCCGTTGCGACTTTAGCAGTCTTCCATCCTAGCCTCTGCATGGGGCAAGGTGTGACGATGGAGTTGCCACGCTGAAAGCGATGTCAAGGTCCCTTAGCTTTGAAAATGTTAGGGAGCTTTGAGAACTACCTCTGCAAGTATTTTCGTTGATTCGTACTGTGCGACCGCTATACTGTGTCAGATTCTGCACATCCGTAGTTCTACACGTCCTATCACATGTTCGCATTGCGCCCGTCGCTGAGACCGTTGACAAACTAGACCTTCGGTGTAGCGGCCGCCGCCACAGTCGGGGCTTTACCACGCGTGACCTCGACTCCTTTCGCAATACCCTGTATCCAAAAGTCAGCACCAGAGACTAGGGTCCTTCCTGCGAGAAAGAGAAACCCACCTTGTCCGTCGAGTTCCACGTATCAGGATGGTTGCGCCTAGCTTCCTCCATAACCCGTAGGTAGTCCTCCCTCAGCTTGATGATGTCCTTGAAGTACACCGATCTACCCGCGGAAACATCCCAATACAGCTCTTCAGCCTCAAATAGCACATTCCTGAGCGAGTCTCGCTGTTGACGGAGCCGATTCGGAAGACCTTGGCCCTTCATCACTGCTAATAGCCCTCCTATGATCGTGCTTACTGCACCTAAAACCGCAATTGCAATATGCGAGTCGACTTTAGATAGACTGCCTAGAATGATGAAGACCGCGCTCAGGATCAGCTGTAGAACCAGAGCAATGTATGTAGCAACATCGAAGGTCCGGTATTTGCCTTGTATGTACTCAAACTGGCGGTGGATCTTGCCGTACAGCGCGTGTCGCATAGCTAGCTCTTTCGGGGCCTGCCCAGCTCTAATTGGTTGGTGCATCCCGATCAGCTCATAGAACTCTTCTGGACTAAGAGGTTCATCTTCGTGTGCGGCAATGCGGTCGGCGGCAGGGTCAGGGTCGTCGACTTTCGGCTGAGTGAAGACCGACTTCTTGACTGACACTGGCGTTTGCTGGACATCTTGTTGCTGCTGGCGTTTCAGGACTGAGACTGTCTGAGTCGGCGTGTGTGCTGCTTTTTGGTGACTATTTTTCTGGCTGCTCTGCGCGCCGTCGTCCTGAGAGCTCTGATCGTCGTGCTGCTGCGCTTGCTGTTTGTGGCGCAATGCATGGCTAGAGGCCGTCGGATGCTTGGACAGTCTGTTAGGCAGTTGTAACATCTTTGAAGCATTTCTACCTACCAAAATCATAGAGCTATCAGGGCTGAAGGCTCTCTCAAAGTCCTTCTCCCCATAGTCATCAATGCCTTTCTCCAGATCAACGGCATGGTCGTTTCGCGAAGTATTGGAGTATACACTACCCCGCCAAGACCGCAAGTCTTTTGCCAGGCTCTTGGGCAGCTCGTGCATCTTGTTGCGAGCGGCCACAAGGCTGCTCCAGCAGGAGCGTAAGACTCCAACGTCTCGACTTAAAGCGTAAGCCAGCCATACCGGTCAGCGGCTGTGACGCGCACGATCTATGCCTTCTAGGAAAGAGGATTCAGCTGGGCTGGAAGTCACGCGGCGTGGGAGCAGCCATCTCACCTATTGGCGCCACGCTAGCGTAGGATCCGTCGCCATAGGTGAATGGTCGCTTGGCTTTGACACTACTAGTGCTCATCAGCAATCCTAGGAAGTGCGACATTATTGAAATGCATCTTGGCTGGTGGCGGAGCAAGTCGACGGTACTTTTCAAAGCAAACCCGGCAGGTCTATATCAAAAAGCACATTTCGCGACGGCTCGTACCATATGCCGCGATGGCCGCCATGCCGCTCAACACGCGAGATGCCTCGCTATTCGATGTATATCTCGCTGAAAGCATGTTCGACGTCTAGCAACAAACAATGCCAGCGAGAAGCGGGCTTCCTATGGCTCATACAAGCATGTCCGCGACTTCATGTTATGCTGCGTCCGGAGGCCGGTGTTAGTACTAACTCCGCAAATGAGATCTGAGGTGACATTGAAACAACTAGTATAGTGGATTGCTAAACGTAGAATAACATTTTTCTATCTGTAGAATTATTACTGTTCCCGCGGCGAGTGGTTGGCTTAAGCAGGTGGCTAAAGCGCTTAGAGCCACGCCTGCCACTGCGGCGAGTGTTTAGAAGTAGGATTCCTTTCTCCCTAGCGAGCTCTTAACGAGAAGCCGAGCGAGAGCGAGCCTATGCGAGCGTAGGCACCTCAGAAAAGCGAGTCATCAAGCGTGTCTACGCGAGTAGCCCCCAGAGAGAGCGTCGCATTCCCCATTCTACATTTGGAATAGTCTCATTCGATGTTTAACAAGGCCCCTGTTACTATATCAATAACTCTTGAATCCACTGCAGCTTTTGGTAGTAACCGATAGCTTACCTCAAATACACCTTGTAGTATTCATTCAGAGACACTATCCAACTTTGCCACGATGACGACCACACTCTTTCCGCCAGCACCAACACCGAAAAGCCTTCTTGGCTTCCACCGCATCCTGTCACCGACCGCAGGCGTGAGGGTCTCGCCACTATGCCTAGGTACGGAAGTCGAACGACCGTGAATCTTTGCCCTGACGAGACATAGGTGCCATGAACTTTGGCGACGCCTGGAAGGCTTTCCTTGGCGAATGCAGCAAGGAGACCGCCTTCGCTATGCTCGACTACTTCTACGAGCAAGGTGGAAATTTCATCGACACCGCAAGTTAGTTGGTCAAAAGTTGTGACACTTGTCGCTTGATCGGGCCCGTTCCATTGTGACGTTGACTGACCTGCTACCCACCGACTGTAGACAACTACCAGGGCGAGGAGTCAGAAGCATGGCTCGGAGAGTGGATGCAGAAGCACAACAACAGAGACGAGATGGTTTTGGCTACCAAGTTTACCACTGGCTACCGTACGACTGGCGCCCACGAGCAGATCAAGTCCAACTTCCAGGGCAATCACTCCAAGTCACTGCATCTCAGCGTCAAGGCCAGCTTGAAGAAGCTACAGACCGATTACATTGACTTGCTGTACATCCACTGGTGGGACTTCACGACTAGCATCCCGGAGCTCATGAACAGCCTACACAGCCTGGTCACCGCCGGCAAGGTTCTCTACCTCGGGATCAGCGACACACCTGCCTGGATCGTAGTCAAATGCAATGACTACGCCCGCTTCCACGGCCTTACTCAATTCTCTGTCTACCAGGGCCACTGGAGCTGTGCTTTCCGGGATTTCGAGCGCGACATCCTGCCTATGGTCGAAGCCGAGGGCATGGGAATTGCCCCATGGGGTGCGCTCGGCAGAGGCATGTTCAAGTCCAAGGAGGAGTACGAGCACCCTGACCGCGATGGCCGGAAAATGGGACCTCAAAACCCAAAGTACGAGCGCATCAGCAAGGTGCTCGACAAGTTTGCGAAGTCGAAGAACACCCTCATCACCAGCATTGCTTTGGCGTATGTGATGCATAAGGCTCCTTACGTCTTCCCAATCGTCGGTGGCCGTAAGGTCGAGCATCTGAAAGGCAACATTGAAGCCCTTGGTATCAAGCTCACGAAGGAAGAAATCGAAGAGATTGACGCTGCCGAGCCCTTCGACGTGGGCTTCCCAATGAGCTTCCTGTTCGGGCCAAACTACAGGCTCGATGCCACAGCACAAGATATTCCATTGATCACAACAAACACGAACATCGAGACTGTCCCTAAGCAGAAGGTGAGCCAAGAGTTAAGCTTGAGAGCTCCCAAACGATCGAACAGAATGACTAACAACCCTGACAGCCTATTCTACCTGGCCAAGGTGCGGAGTTGAAGCAGCAGCGTGCTCCGAAATAGCACGCGTGATAGTGTTTCTTTGGTAGAGAATGAATGTTCAAGAGTATTGAATGGTTTCGACTTGACATCAGGGTTGACGAAGCCCACTTGCAATGCAATACACATGTCACAAAATTCAACATTACAAAAGCGCTATGCAATGAAAGCATCAACAAATCCGTACAGTCGTACCCAATGATTAAATCGTGTAATCCTTGCCCTTTTCTTGCGAAGAGCTTGAATTACCACCCAAGCTGGTCCATCCTGCAGGCTCTATACCATCCCCACTCGCCCTCGCATTTGGATGACTATGCCTAACGTCAGCACCGCTCGTCTTGCCTTCAGCAGCGTCGTCGGCGTCATTCGCAATATCCTCCTGCATGGTCTTTTTCTTCTGGATATGAACGATAGCCTCTTCCGTCAAGCCCTGCCTGAACATCCTCTCCAGAACGTCCTTCTTGCGGGTGCGGTGGTCACCAATGCTGATCAGGATGCCTGCCACAATATTGCAAGTGATTGAGCATGAAAGAATGGTCGCGGTGAGGGCTTGCGGCCGGACGCGATAGTCGATAGACCAGGTACATGTGCCAAGTGCCACCTGAAATAGACTGTGGCAGTCCAGTAGTACAACCACAGCAACCAACAGCCGCAGTGGGAAAGCGTGATGTGTCGAAGTCTCGTGAGGCTTGTAGAACGTATGCGCTTTGCTGAACTTTGCCTGATGATACTGGAGTCGTCGTTGCTGTCGTGGTGAGAGTACAGAAAATTCGGCAGTCTCCTCCTTGTCGATAATATCCTCCTGCTCGTTGAGGCTGACTCGACGATCAGGCAGATCATTATGGTCGACAAGATCCGGCAGCTTCTTCTCCTGGCGCAGGCGCCAGGTCAAATGATGGTAATGTGCTATGAAGCACATATGATATGTGTCAACCGCTCTGAAAGGGGCCAGCCCGTCTCCAATCAATGCAAAAAGAGCCACCAGCACATTGTCGATGACGTTGATAAAGTATTCTTGTTCGTTGCCGATGTAGATCCAGCCGATCAGGCAGAAAACCCAGGCAGCACCAAAGAGCGTGACCAAAGTGGCGTAGACGAAGACGAACAGCCCGAGCGGCTTGCTGAGATATTTGCGGAAGCCTCGCATACTGCGCTTGAAGCCTTCCCGGCGGGAGTGGAGCAAATGGCGGACGTGGTCGTTCAACTCATCGATGTCCTCCTTCGTCCAGCCCTCAAGGTCTACACCATGGGGAAGCACGGCATAGTGCGAGTCACTAAGCTGCGAGGTAAGAGAGCCCGCTCGCGTTCGTCGAGGTGTCTGCTCCTCGAGCTCTAGCTCATTGCCAGCTTCGAGTGTAGCTGATGAAACCGTAGGTAACCGACTAGACCCAGGCCTCTGTGAAGCTCTTGTACCAGCGCGTGATCGGAGGCCACTCTCCAGGTCTGATCTCCTGGTGGTAAGCTCATATGTCGGCCTTCTATTAAGTAAGCCGCCAAGATCTGGCACGAAAAGGGAATTCTGGACATTGGTGAGCGTGCCTATGGTGCGGACCTCGGGATCTAGTATTCGTCAGCTCGGCTCGTCTATGTTGAACGTCTTAGTCCACGTACCAACGAGATCAAGTAGATCGACCACATCGCTCTCATATTCGTCATGCGCCGTCCTATGCCGCGGATGCACAGCATGACCTACAGTGCCACTCCGGAACCTTCTAAGTCCTCGGTTTTGCCTTGCAGTATTTGCTGCCTGCTGCATCGCTGCACCACCTCCTGGGGTGCCTGGAAATTGTGGCGTGCTCAAATTCATGGAAGAGCCGTATGGCCGTGGCGTTTCTTGTGCCTCATAGTACGGGGTCGTTGCGGTCGCCTGGCCCTCGGTGATTGTGCCCATGTGTGCCTGGCCAGTAGCCTGTCGGCTCAATTCCGCGCCTGGTGGAGGAAAGCCTTGTCGCCACTGCTGCTCCTGCGGTGCCGAAGAGCTTCTTCGTCTCCCAGTGACGGCCGTGTCATTCGCCCCAATGCCTTGACCTTCAATTTGGTCGCGTAATTCATCACTAGTTTGGGACTGTGGTCTCGACTGCGGTCGAGAAGATATTAATGAAGGTGTGCCGGATGCCAACCGCCTCAGCCGAATACTAGATGGCGGTCGGAGACTGTCTCGTGATGCTTGCGGCCGCGGTTGCGGTCTCTGTGGCGTATTGAGGCGAGTCTGTGCTGTAGAGGAGGTGCCCGCACGACGACGACCCTGGCTGAAGTAGTCCATGATGCTTGACCTTGTTCCTCCGGATGCGCGTAGGATGTGGTGTTTTGAACGTCAAACAGACAGGGACGTGGCGTTGCTGTGCGCGAACTCCAGTCGCGGCTTCAAGATTCAGATATCGCGCTCACAGCTGTCCCTTCTGCCCTGTTGGCACGACTGTACGGAATTTTCGAGCCGGAACAGGTCAGACAAGCATGCTGCAATCCAATTCACCGCAGGTAAGCAAGCCGCATTAAGTCGACATGCAGATATCCAACCCGAGCAGTTCCGGGATGGAGGCGTGGGACGCTGACTTGAGGCAGATCCAACCACGCCGTGACGTATGCGACAATTGCTGGTGAGCACGCGTCCTCCACCACCAAAACTCCTCAGGAGCAGTATGTATCCAGAAATGATTCCAGCACCGCGCGGCTGCCCTGTCGTCGAGACTGTACCGATGGCGCAGGAGGAAAGTGGCACAATAACAGACTCCGGGAAAAGATAGACGACCCTGAACCTTGTTTTGCTGATGCTTGGCAACGGGATGACCAAGCTTTCTACTTCTGGATTCCTGCGCTGACAATTCACGGTCTTCCCCAGAGAATGCTTATTTCATGAATGGGAGGTTCAATGTCGTCCCAGGAGGGATTGCTTTACTCACGATATCGTAGTATAGTCTTCTCGCATCAACTTATGTCAAGTTCTACAAATGCTCAGGAGCGAGCGGCAAGCAAACGCCTATGACGGCATACCCAATCTCGGCACGGTGACTCTGGACCTACAATCATTATATGAACGTTGGCGGTTAAACCAGGCCATGGGCGCTGATAGCCCACCTGTCATCATCATATCTACTTTCTACGAGCTCATGAACATGGCATATCACTGCTGCTCCACAAATGCGTTGTGCATATCGACCCACACACGCTGAACGCCATGCCTTCGTATTCAAATCTCCGACGCTATGCAAGACAGATGCGTAATGCTCAAACAAGACGAGTCCGTAAATGAATCCTTAGATGCCCAACCCAGCCATAAGTCTACACCTTCGTAAAGCTTTTTACATGCCCATCATGCCCATCATGCCATTATTCGCATATGCCATCGGCTTGATATCGGGATGTGGTACCGCATCAAACTTGTGGAACTGAAGCTTGTAGTCGGATTCGATGTTGATGTACGCTCCTTTGTTCTCTGTCGAGTCGCAGTATTTTGGCGCCGAGAAGACCGTGATGCACTTCCCATCGTGCTCGACCTCGTATCCCTCCATGCGGACTTCGTGGCTTCGAATGACAGCCTCGAGACCATTCTTCTCGCAGAAGCGCTTCGTGACATCTGGACCGAACTGTAAACCGACACCGCGCTTCGACGGGCCTCGTCCAGGAGCAGTCTGCGGGTCTGTCCAGAGCATCTCCATCATCAAACCGGACTGGCCAGGTTGGCGTTGGTTGTGCCTGTTGAGCTTCCTGATATCGTCGAGAGATGTGTTGTCGTCTGAGAAGAGACCGCCGTGCAGAACGAGGTATTTCTCGCCAATCAGAGTTGCAAGCGGTAATGCCGAGAATGACTCAGAGAAGAGCTTGAATACGCGCTCCGTGTACTTCGCCTTGCACTCGCCCTCGAAGCCATACATGCGGTTCATGTCGTCTGTCTCGTGGTTTCCGCGGTTCAGGAAGAAGCTCTTTGGATACATCCACTTGTACGCATAGAGCAAGAGCGCAATCTCGGTAGACCATGAGCCGCGATCAACAAAGTCACCGTTGAAAAGGTAGCCATGGTCTGGTGATGGAAACCCATTCAATCTAAAGATCTCCAACAGATCGAAGTATTGCCCGTGTGTGTCACCGCAAACTGTGAGCTTCTTGCCCGACTCCACGAACGTCTCCACCATTGTCGGCTCGTCGTAGACCAGCTGCTTGACCGCAAGTATTATCTGATAGACGTACTTCCGCGCCAGCTTCTTTCCATTCCTGAACCTCTCAATCATGTCGTCAATGAACTCCTGTGTCATCTCATCCTTTAATCGCACGCCATCGTATGACTCTTCTACAGCCATGTTTTCCAGATCCAGTCCTTCCGCCGCTGACGGCGCATCTTCTACCTCAATTGCCTTCAAAAAGGCATCGCGCTTGACTAGCTTTTGACACACATCGTACTGCGCCTTTGCGACCTTGTCGGAAGGATTTTTTCTTACTACTATCCGCCAGTCGTGAATCGCTTCGCTATGCTTGAGAATGGCAGTGTTTGCGACGGCCCTTCGGTAATAGGCCTTGACGAAATCCGGGTCGAGCTCGATTGCCTTGGTCGCATCTGCGATAGCATAGCCGTAGGCCTCGAGCTTGATGTGGGCTTGCGCGCGATTGGTGTAGAATGAAGGCTCCTTGTCATTCAGCTCGATGGCCTTGGTATAGCATTCGATTGCCGCTGGCCAGTCGTGGCTCTTGAAGGCTGCATTGCCCTTGTTCTTCATGGCGACCGCATCCTCTGTTGACGCCATGCTGGGCGCCGAATTTAGGTGAAGCGCGTTCTGCCTCTTGCAATCACCTTCTACCGATGCTTACCTGGCTCTATCCGTCACTAGCTGGCTCTGCTCTCGCCCGGGTTCGAAGAAGTCGAAGCTGAATTTGTGTGCGTGAAAGTCAGAGAACAAGATAATGTCAGCCGAGGCCGCAGTCAACTTCTAGAAATTCGATATTCCGGGGATCTGAATCCGCATTCAGCGCTATGCATCGAAAGAGCACGTGCCTCGAGACAATAACATCGCATTGCTCAGACAAACATTCCGCAACATATTGAAGTTACCAGTCAGCACCTCACTCTTGAAATCAAGAAGTCTCGCCAAGAGATCAGAAGTCAGCCTGGAAACGTTCGCCTCCGCCGTTAGATCCATCACAAACCGTCAACTGGAAGCAACGTCAAAATGTCTTCTCTCCGATCCCTTCGCGCCTGCATGATCTGCTCCATCGTGCTGCCATCTACCAAGTTTCGACGCGAAGGTTGTCCAAACTGCGAAGAATTCCTCGAGCTTCGCGGCAACGACGACGCCATCCTCGAATGCACATCCCAAGTCTTCGAAGGACTCTTGACGCTACAGGATCCCGAGGGCAGCTGGGTGGCCAAGTGGCAGCGACTGCAGGGGTATGTGCCGGGCACGTACGCTGTGAAGGTCGTAGGGACTGTGAGTATTGGATCCTGAGAGGAGAGCAGAATCCATATGCTGACTGTCCTTTCAGTTGCCGGAGGAGATCATCACTGCCGCGGAGAACGCAGGCATTCATTACGTGCCGTAAGTTCACGTTGATCCATGAATTCTTTTGTCATGACTGACAGTAGCCAGGCGTGATGGTACGGGCACGCAAGACGAACAATAGAGAGGTATGGGCGTGGCGTGGAGCGTTCAAGCGGGCGTTGGGGCATAGGCAAGGATGAGGCGCATGCATGTGACGGCACTAACAATGATTGCCACAAGCGTCACTGGTCAATTATTGCACATTGGCTATATTCTCTCAGTACGATGACAGACCGTCATGTATTTCATCAGCGGTCTTGCTATTATTCTGCACACTACACACTACACTCCACTCCATCTTCCCCGCCTCACAGTCCCACACATGGGAGACAACCTGAATCATTTGTCGCAGGACGAACCTGTAAAATATGTACAGATCAAACATTAAATGCTGACATGCAGTATCTCCAAAGGCATGGGTATCGTCAGAAGGGGTCAAAACGCCCACAAAATTTTCCATAAAGCAGAACCAGCTGCTCATTCGCTCGCAAAGTCGACGGCCGTCGCAGAACGCTGATCATCAAATGCAAAGAATCGCAAGGTCGAGGAAATAGTGCCGTAGATGGGCCAAAGCGCGAAGACCAAAGGAGTGCGGTCATCGAGCCTCAATAACAGCAAGCGCAATCTGGCAAAAAGCAAAAAACAATGTTAGGAATGGATCAAGTCGCAGCAGCAGAACCGCCAACACCCTTGGCAACAACGACAGAAAGACTCACAACAGCAGCAATAACGAGTACGCCAATCACACTCATGATCCGGTTCAGGGTGCGCCACCATCGTGCTTTGAGCCACTGCTTCTCTTCGTTCCACCTTCTCTCGGCGTCACCAGCCTCATGTTTCAGCATTGCGGCCGCGATATCGTCGTGAGACCCAGCAAGATTATTCTCGATGTCGCCGCTGACGGGGCGATGGGGCAAGGGGAGAAATGCGGCAACGATCCAGAGGATTGGGCAGAGGAATCCGAGGCAGAAGAGCAGAACCTGGCGGTTGCATCTTGATCGCACGAGGGTATCGAGGCTTTCGACAAATGAGGGCGGGCGCCAATTCGACAGTCGACTAGCAGGTGCACGCCGAGTAGGCAGAAGGTGAGGCTGGCCAACATCAAACTCAGAGAGCCGGTCTTTGGTCATGGGACGAGGATATTCCAGCTTGTCCCAGTCCTTCTGGCGTGAATATTCCCTCGGCAATGCTCTGCCGCCCGGTGCAGATTGCTGCTTCTCGGGTGTTGGGCTGGAGTCCTTGAGTCTACCCCATTTCGGTTGCCCAGATGGCAGGACCTCAGCACTATTGTCATCCTGGAGGGGTGGTGCTTGGGAAATGGCCATCGAGTCTGGTCGACCTTCAGTGTCAGCTGACGGTCTGCTTCCCCTGCTTGGCCGCGAGTTCCTTTTAGTCGATCTGCTGCCGCCCTCTGATTTCGCCCGTGGCCTTGTCCGTGGTCGGAATATCGAAGGTAGGAAATGGCTGCTCGTTGGACTCCCTCGCGAACTTTCTATCTCGTCATATCCAGTCCCCAGCCTGCTTGTGATACTACGTTCAGTCCACTGGCTTTCCGTTCTGGCGTGGTGTTGCCGTGGCGGTCGCCTGGGCGATCGGCTTGAGCCAAGCGAGATCTTGCTAGAGGAGATGAGATGCCCAGTGCCACCATAGAAGTGCTTGGCCCAAGTTGGGAACAGGCTGCTAGCCTGGCTCCCTCGTTCGCTTTCTATATAGCTGGTGTGGCTCATCCCTTGTGATTGGCTTGTTCGGCTTGGTGTGCTATTGCTTCGTCTGCGAAGCGAGTAGCCGGACCTTTTCGGCCGCAAAGCCGGACTCTGCGGTGGCAGCTCGGAGACAGTGTCGAAGTTCTCATCGCTGTCGCGACTTTTCGGGATCGGTGGAATTGGTGGTAAGGGCCCATCGTACGTTCGTGCGCTGTTAGGCGCACTCTTTGCCTTGAACAAAGGCTGCGGTATTGCGCTGCCCTCCCGAAATATCTCTGATGTCCGAGGTTGGTCCTCATCGCTGCTAATCTTCTGCGCATTCTCTGAGCTGTCGCCCGCACGCTCTGGCGCCAGTGTCCACTTCCCATTTAACATTAAACTACTACTTCTGCTCCCTTCATCGCCCGTCAGAACACCACTGCCAAGCGAAAAATGACTCAATCGCTGGTTCGTCGACTCGCTGAACCTATCACTCTCGCTCGCGATAGTGCTCAAGTGACTACTGAAGGGCTGTCGAGGATACGGCAGCGTATCGACCTCTTCGTCCATCTTACTGCTCGAAGCGAAGTTCGACTCCGACCCCAGTGGCAAGGAAGCCGGTCGCTTTCCTTGTCGCTTCTTCGGCACAAAGAGAGGGGGTACAATATCGTCCGCTGATGAGGGCCGCAGCGAGGACCAGGAGCTGGCAGTTGTCAAGGCACGTTCTGGCGGACGAATGACTGAAGGATGATTAAGGCGGGTCTGTATAGATTCAATCGACGGTGTGAACCGCAAGTGAGGATTCTCTGGCCGCGCTGGCGCTGTGTCAGACGGTTCAGAATCGAAGACAGCAATGATCGGCGACGATGGAGGAAAGACCGCTCGGTATGGCAAGAGGGACGCAGTGCTCTGCTGCGCGCTCAGATCTCGGGGTGGCAGGGTAGCTTCTGATTGTGTAAACGACTCTCGACTTTCTTGCTCCCGAATTACGTTAGGCGATGAGGGTAATGAGCCCTGGGATGTCGCTTCTGGTTGCGCCGAAGATTCCCGACTGGCCTGTTCCACTGATGCCGGGGGTGACTTCGATTTCCTGATCCTGAGAGGAGCTATGCGAACAGGAGAAGACCACCGTCGTGAGCTTCGGTGAGCAGGTATATCGGGAGCTGGTGCTGCTTCCGGTTCGGAACGCGAGGCCGAATGTGATCGCGAACGTCGTCGTCGGCCTGTCAGGACTCGGCGCAACGAGAACTCTGACCCAGCCGTGGATGATCGAGAGACCTGACGGTCGCCAGTCGATGACGAGTCGTTGGACGGCGGCACAGGCCTGACTGTCGTCCGTTCCGGAGAAGTCTCTTGCAGTGTTTCGAGAGCATGCGCAGGGCCCTGCCGCGACAGATCTCCGTCTGCGAGCTCAGCAATCCGCTTCCTGAGTTCCTGCTCGGTCGGCGTCGGCGTGCCTTGCAAGGTCGTGCCTTGGCTATATCTATTATTCCAGCTATGACGACCCAAAGAAATTAACGAGGTGTTGCCCTCCTGGAGAGTGGAAGAGTTCGAATAGTTGCCAGACGATCCGGAACGATAGTGCCATGCTGCGTCGTGTGAAGCTTGATCTGCGATTGTAGACGTGGATTGCAGGGCTGCCCTCGGTGGTTTAGACAAATTCGGCGCCTTATTGGGCGTGTTTTGCGGATCTGAAACAGTCGAAGCCGGGAATCCTGACAAGCTCGGTTTTGATGGCTCTTTAGCCCCGTCCAAGTTCTCCCCTGTGTTGGATAAGCGAGAGGATGCGCGGTCATACTTGTGCACCTTGATTTCCTGCGCCGTATGGATATCCTCAAAATCTGAGTCGAAGGCAGAAGATAAGCTCAGCGTTTTCCAGTGATGAGACGACGGCGGTGGTGAAGGCGTTTCGGTGACTAAGCGGATTGTCGCATTGCTTGACTCGAGGTTTTCTTGATCCATATCAGTACTTTCACTTCGCTGTTCATTGCTCTTCGATGGTGTGAGCTCGTTCAGTGCCTTCCGTTTCCTGAGTCTCCATCGTTGGTCATCCGGTCGTTCCTCTGGCATTCGCGCTGAGAAGAACGGCGAAGGGCTGCCGCTCTGCTTCGGCCGCAGAGGCTGAGGATCGAGAAACATGGCGGCAGCGGATTATTATTAAAGGCATATACAGAATTCCAGTGTTGCTGCTGCAGAAGCGCCCAAAAGTCAAAGCATGGCAAAGGAGTGTCGAGCCGTATCAGCTGCTGTGCTCAGGAGCGCTCGTCCAAAGGAATGGTGGTCGGCGATGTCCAGGTGGTTTTGTCTAAGTCTCAGGAGTCGCTGGTGTGTAAGTGGGCGCTCGGCAATATGCAGGACTACCGGAGAGCTGCATATGCGGCGCGAACGGCTCTCGCGCGAGTACCAGAGCAGGCACTTGTACCAACGGATTGCAACTTGTTTGCTTGTGGTACCAAAATTCGCGTGGGAGACCCCTCCGTTGCGGAAATGATGCTGATGATAAGTACGTTCAACAGTTGGTAAGAGCGTGAGACAAGAGCAAAATTTGTTAACGTCGCTGGACCGTGACCGCGCTGACGACCTCGACGCCATCGCTACTAATCGCCATGCATAAGATGAGTGGACCGCGGACGGAAGGGCGGGAGACAGGGTAACGCGTGAGCACGCGCTGGCCAGTGCTCATCTGTATACACTCTCGCCCAGCGTTTCACACTGACCTGTGAGGCTCTGAGACAACGCATTCCCTCGGCTGCAAGACGCACACGCTGTATAGACATAGGGCTCCAGTAGGCTGGATCTCAAATGTATCGTGCGATGCAAAAGCGCTTGTTGACGTTCGCGCGTAGAATGCCACTAATTTTTCCAGATTGTCGGATTGCTAAACAACGCGTCTTTTCGCGTAAGATTAAAGTTGGCAGCTCACTGCAGGCCAGCCTACCCTGACCATCATGCTCTGTTCTTGGCAACTGCCGGCGATACTCCAGTACTCGACCACAGTATGGCATTGCTTTCCTCCAGCGTCTGGGATGGAGATGCAAACATTTTCGGCAGATTGAGAGAGTATAGCTTGGGTAACGGTGAAGCCGGTACGTGAGTTCGACTCGTGATCGCCGGAAACGGCAAACGTTGTGTCTCATGTGCGCGCCGGTAGTCCTTATTAGACCCAGACTTTCGATGACTGTGCACGGCGGACAACAAACACAACATCAACAAACAAGGCGCACAGGGCTGATTCCATGTCATCGTCCACAGGGAACAAGCCTCGGATCTCAGAGCAGACGGCCCTGTCATGCGTCATTGTGTACACCGTCGTCTACATAGCGCCTTTCTACCTTTCAGCAACCCTCCGCAGCACACCACTACAGTCACGAGATGCTCCCAACATCATCCGAGCGCGTGTCCGAGCTGTCGGGTTGAGCTGTTTTGCGTCTACGGTACTCGCGGTTTATATGCTGTCTGTCTATGGGCAAGCCACACCCAGGGATATCGCCCGCTTACTTGGACTCTGGCCCGTTAACCTGGTTGACGTATTGAAGGTCCTCACTCTGGTCGCCATTCTATTTATTGGACCCTTGTACGAGATCATCATTGTCGACGGTGAGTGGCGCGGGTGGTCGTTGTCAGCCCTTCGGGAAGGCTTATATGACAACTGGATCGGGTACAGAAACCTGGTCATTGCGCCATCAAGTGAAGAGCTGGTCTTCCGTGCACTGACAATCTCACTGTACCTGCTGGCACGAGTCAGCCCTACCAGGATCGTGTTCACTACGCCTCTGATCTTTGGGCTCGCTCATGTGCACCATCTGGCTGAGTTCTTGCAGTCACGTACACCTCCAGGAAGGCGCTTCCCACCATTGCCAATCTGGATCGCCGGCATCCTACGCAGCACGTTCCAGTTCGGCTTCACATCTCTATTTGGCTTCTTTGCCGCATTCGTCTTTTTGAGGACAGGCAATCTCTTTGCTGCCACGGCGGCTCACAGTTTTTGCAATTGGCAGGGATTTCCGCGCATAACTGGCAGGGTGGGCCAGTACGAAGACTTCAGTCCGCCGCATGCTACACCGGACGTTGCGCAGGGCAAGCGCGATGACGATGCTGACATGCCAGCCAAGGTCGGCAACAGCTTTATGCAGCCGAGCGAAGACGAGGGCTTAGCTTCGAAGGTACAGCTGCAAGGACAGCAGAACTTGGGCATCGCTTGGACCCTGGTCTACTATGCTCTTCTCGCGGTTGGAGCTGTTGGCTTTTATAAGCTACTGTTCCCGCTCACGGAGAGCACTAACGCATTGGCGGCGCTGTAAGCAGGATTCCGTCTGCCAAAGGTGTTCAGTCAACTGCCTCCTACTGCGGTCAGACTCTGGAGCCGCCCTCATGTCGGCCTTGTAATCACAAATTTGATCAGCTACTTGGTCTACGTATGGAACCAAACGACTATGCTGGGAGCTAGTGCCCCCAATGGCTGATGTCGTATCAAACCTGTGAAGATGGACCAAGACGATACGAGAAATGCCAAGCGAGATCAGCAAGTTGCACCTACCAAGACCTTGCAGCACAAGAGGACTCTTCAGGCTTCCTGTTGGGAGAGAAGTGAATCTATGAAGATGTGCAAAATGTCAACTCATAAATTAGTTGACACATCTACCAATAATACAGCCCAAGAACGTCGTTTCCACCTGGTCAGCCATATCTAAGACCTTCGCATACCGCACCCACCACTCCGAGTCTCACAGGCCCTTCTAGAGCAACTGATCAAACTGCCTCAAAGCCGTCTTCACCCTCTCCTTAACATCCAGATCCAAATCCTGCGCTAGCTTCCTCACCTCCGCCTCAATCCCCAGACTCCTCAACTCGAGCGCCCTTTGCCGTGCCTCCTTCTTATCCCCCTCATCCTCAATCCACGTCAAATTGCTCACACACCACACACTCATAGCTCGGACGCGACGGTCGATGTGCGTGAAGTGAGGAAGCCAAGCATTCAGCAGCGGCTTCTGCGCGATCAAGAGTTGCTTGTGGCGCGGCGTGGCGTTGGCGATGTGGACGAGGATGTGAATCGTGCTGTTGATGATCTCAATTGGTTGGTAGACTTGTCGGGCTGGCGAGGAGCTGGAGAGACGGGCGCTGTAGGGTAGTGGCTGGAGCCTAGCGGTGAGGAGTTCGAAGAACTTGGTGCTGCCTATGGCTTGTAGCATGTGGTCGAGCATATAAGAGTTATCTTCGTCGCCGTTGAGCAGATTGCGGATGAAGTCGAGTGCTTGTTCTTGGACGGCGATATCGTCGCGCTTTGCCTGTAATGTCGGATTCTGCTCCAGCTCCCGAACAGAAGAGAGGTATCTCTTGCTGTTGAAGGTCGAGGCGCCAGAGGCCGGATGCAGCGTGGAGCGAAGCTGAGAAGATTGGTAATGTGTGCCTGCAGACTCATCGTACATGACTTCACCATCTTCATCCTGCTCCCCGCCTTCGTAGTCAGCGCCATCTTCGTCCTCATCTATGGGCTCGTCCTCGTCGTCGACATCCATGCTTGTAGATGCCGGGTTAAGCAAGTCAACTTGCTCACCAGCAGCATTGGTGATGCTGACGCCACCGCAATTTGCCGCATGCGGCGCTCTTTCTTGATCGCCCTGGATCGCGCTCACAATCCAGCCGGCACTGAGCTCATCGAACGTGTTGACTTTAATCTCACGCTTGTTCGACAGGACCAGATGCTTCAGCGCCCAGAGACTGCTCAATTTCAGCTTGGTCGAGCTTGTGCGAGCATGTTCAGTGAGGATTCTGATTACGCCCTCTTCGACGAGCGTCTCCCTCATAGGCGAGAAGTCCATCAAAAGGTTGACGCAAACATCCGTAGCTGCCAATTGCACGTCTAGTATTGGATGCTTGAGCAGCACAGCAATGGGCTTTGCAATACCAGCGTCTATCAGAGACGTCCTGAGCAAGCTCACGCTTCTGCTCATGCACTTCGCGGCGTAACAAGCGGCCATGATGACAGGGACGGTATTACCGTCAGTGACGTTCAACTGCGGCTGTCGGCTTGAGCCCTTTGCCGGCAGTGGCGGCGGGAACAGCTTCAAAGAATCGATGATTGCAGGCACGACACCTGCGTCGACGATAGCCTTCCGATGGATGTCTTCTAGGGCAGCGATGGCAGCTATGGCATGCAATGCGCCCTGCCGTATCTTCATGACATGCAATACCTCATCGTGTAGACCACGCGAGCCCATCTTGCGTGTGGCAGGCATCTGTGCTCCGTCCGCGATGGCGTTCTTGGACGCGGACCACATCGGCATGGAGAGGCTTACGCTATCGAAAGTCTTCTTGAGCAATGGGCAAACATGCTTGATTGCGCCGCACTCGACAGCAGCTGCCTGTAGTTCCTTGGATGAGCAGATCAGGAGTGCCAAGACTTCGCACGCGTTCTCCTTGATGAGCCTGGCATCCTGTTTACTGCCAGCACTAGCGCCAGAAGACTTGCTACCTGCAGCTGATTGCACAAGATTCACTGCTAATGGCACTGCCAACAGCGCTAGCTGCCGCAGGCGCTCCTTGGTCTTCTGTAAGTGCTCACTGCGTTGTCCAGCCATTGCCGAATCATTATCAATGGCATTGTTCACTTGGGCGAGTAGTGTCAGGGCAGTCAAGCGATCACGTCCCTCTAACGAACGTGCTAACACCAGAAGCCACCCGCACACTGCGTTTGCGTGGTCAGCATCTCCTGTGTGAGGCGCCATGTCAAGGCCATAGACTCCATGCCGCTGCCTTTGTTGTGACTGCAAGGCTGCTTGAGCGGGAAACGCCCTCGACGGGCTGCTGTAATAGGTCGTAGTCCCATAAGCTGGGACATGGACAGGCGGTAGGAGAGGCTCATACTCAGGCCCGGTGAATCCGAAGCGTGGACCCAAGGCATGTCGCTGGTCGCCACGGCCATTCTGTGATTCCGTGAAGAGCTCACGGAGGACTGGAGATAGGAAGAAACGGTGTGTGCGATAGCTTGATCCAGAAATGATGGTCGAGATTGCGGCGATGATGCTTGGTATGTTCACCGCCGGCGGTGGAGATGCGAGGCTCAGACCAGCAGCATGACCTTCCACATGCCTGCTAGCTACCGCATGAGCAGCGAGAAGTGAGGCCAGCGTGTCCAAGACATTTGACTGTACCAGAGCAGACTTATCACTCTCGGTTATGGCTGCGACCGTGATAATGTCCGCAACCAGACGCTGCTGCTGCCTTCCCGTCGCAGAACCCGAAGGCTGGCGTAGGATGACCAAGAATGACTCGTTGTTGTCCTTGTCGAAAATACGAAGTTGTTGCGCGTCGCCTTCCACGCCTTCCTGAGCCGCAGCCCATGATGCAGCAATGCTCTTCAGGGCTTGCAGCGCCGCAGTGACCAATTTGGGCACATTGTGGGCTGCGAGGACGTCCAGCAGCAACGCCGGTATGCCAGCAGCCACAATTGGGGACACAAAAGCTGAGCCGCCATTTGCAAGGCTCCCAATGACCAATGCGGCCTGCAACCTCGCCTCTTCCACATCTGTCCAGACCGCGAGGAGTGGAGCACCATCTCGTCGTCTCTTTCCTGTGCCATTCGACGAGCTGCCCAATACACGGGCCAGGACTTCCAACACACCCTGCTTGACGACTACCTCCTTGCGCAAGTCATGGCCCACGATATCGTTCTTCAGCTGCTTCAATGCCGCTACCTGCTCCGTGACATCCCCGCTTTGCAGCACCTCGAGGGACGGTGCTGCGACCATGTTCGGTGACTTACCAGTGCATCAAGTGACAATAGACAAGTCGGACTCAACTCCAATGCGCGTCGTCCTGATAGCACGAGCGTGAAGCTGGATGAGCAGACGCTGGCATGTGTGAGCACGAGACCACAAACGACAAACAGGTCCGGGAGCGACACAGTAGTAGTGCAAGTGACGTGCCCTCTCACTAGCCACACCAGAAACCTAAACGAGCAAGCGGCATTTGCTGACGATGCGGACATGTGACAACACCAGGCCGAACAGTGAGCTTATCTTCTTGACAAGAGTCGAGTCGTTCTACGCAGAACAGTGCCATGCTTTCCTACACGCCTGCTGTGCCTTCCTAGTCTGGTTGCCGGACAGCCTCGTGCTTGATACGCCACAAAGCCACATCTAGGGCCGAGATCCGACTGCCGCCTCTAGGCGCTTCCCTCCGCCGCCGGTGCAAGGATTCTCACACGTGCTAAGTTCATTCGCATCTATAAGTGCGATTCAGTGCTCCTCACTGCCTGGTCACCCGGACTCGTTTTTGCACAACGCCTACTGCACAAAACGCTTTTTGCCAGCTGTCCCACGTCAGACTCTCTGACCTTCGCGCTTGTCACTTCCAATCAGATCAGCGCGGCGTTCCTGCCTAAGATGCGCCAGGAAGCGGCATTTGCAAGGGTACCTGACAAACTCAGTCTTATTGTCCAAATTTCTGTTCAAGTGAGAACATGACCACGTTGTCGCACTCGCCCTCGCCTGCCGCCTCACCTCGCGCCGCTTTCCACATCCCGCACGGCCGACAGCAGCACTACTCACCGCGGCAATCGCCGAGACCTTTTACTGGCGGCGCATCGCCCAGGCGCGCCTTCAATGCGCCATCGCCGTCCCCACAGCAGGCCAGAAGAGAGCAGCGGGTTGCGGACAGCGGTGGGCAGCCGGCTGTGGCGGGGCAGCGGCAGGTGCCCGTGGGCCAATTCGTTACCTACACGGATCACGGCACACAGTACAGTCCTGAGGGCTTCCCACCCACTGCCTCAGCACATAAGGCGGTAAAGCTGGCACCAGCTGTAGAGGTCGGAGGCCGGGGGGAGGAGGTCGAGCGGGAGAAGGTGCGAAAGAGGAAGGAGCATCCCATGAGCGAACCCTCCACCACGGCAGGCAGCTCGTTCAGCTCCAGGCCGATACACACACCCCACGCTTCTGCTCCGAGCGAGCCACAGCCCAGGACCAATCCCAGTGCAACTGGGCAGCCAGGGCCAAGTACTGTATCAGACTTGACGAGGCGGGAAGCCGCATATATCTCAGATTACCCACAAGAAGCACGTTCTACCCTCAGTGCAAGCAGTTCAGGCTCAAAGCGGGCCAGACCAAATGACATTGGAGAGATCAAGTTCATGCCTCGAGCATACGAGACTTGTAACCCAAAAGACCTAGGCATTTTGATCTCGAACATGCTCATGGAGCTGATACGACTCAACGACCAGATACCGTTACGTGATGGACGCCTTACTCGTTTCCATTCCCGAGCGCCTCCCGGCATCTCGGTCTCCGACTACCTCCAACGTCTCATACAACACGCCACGCTGTCACCGCCCATTTTGCTCAGCATGGTCTACTACATCGACCGGCTGTGCGCCATGTATACCGCCTTCACTATCAACAGCCTAACTGTGCATCGTTTCCTGATTACAGCGGCATGCGTGGCGGCCAAGGGCCTCAGTGACAGCTTTTGGACCAATCCGACATACGCCAGAATTGGTGGTATACCGGTGAGCGAATTGGCAACTCTCGAACTCGAATTGCTGCAAAGAGTACAGTGGAGAATCGTGCCAAAGCCGGAGGTTCTTGTCAACTATTATGAGGGCCTGATCGACCGAACGAATGGCTGGGAATTGGAAAGGAGCGAGTCTGACAGTAGCTCGCTCCCTGATGACAGCGGGAATGAAGAAGACCTCACCATGGCGGATGAGCCTACTTGAAGAGGGGTTCCGTCCTGGACAGGAATCGGGTGATGATGCATGAACTCGTGCCGTGATGGCTAATGATCATGAGTCGTGCAGTCTCGGATGCTCGCCGCTTCTGCTGAGCGCCGCTCGCAGCCCGCCGCACTGATAGAGGGCTCCGCGATTGCTCACTGAGCGGAGAGGTCGGTGCATACATTTGAGAAGACATTGAGCCTCTCGGCCACCAGATCGCTAGGACCTGGCGATCTGCTACCTGCACCGTATGACGTTGGGATGTTGGGCAGTCTAGCCACGCCTGATATCACAAGTGAAAAATCCCATCTATTAGCGACTCATGACAAAAACAGATACGCAAACGACGACAGCTGTTCGGCAAGGGTCCACACATTGGCGGGAAATTGCACGTAGCAATGGCAACATAGGCAACCTTGGAGACGATGACGACTGCTTTCAGTGAAGCAGGCTTGCATGGAGTTTAGCGGGGAGTTTGGACGCTTGAAGGCGACGTCCGGCAGACTCTTTTGGGTCCGTCGATGCAGTACAATAGGGCATCGACGAGGCTGCGGAGAGGCGAAATGTGGCGTTCATTGCTTCAATTGCATAGCGTGGGTGGTCATGATTGTGTTTTTCTGATGCAGATCAAATGCTGTACCGGATGTCTAGAAGCGAGCACATACATAGTGATGATGACCACAAATCTGGTGGGTCCTGCCGTTGCGGGTCCTACTTGCTGAACTTGCACGCGGACTCGCCGTCTCGTCGATTTTCCCCTCTTCGAAAATTTTGAAATGAATGCGCGTGACGGCAATAAGCAGTGTTAAGATATACTAGATCCCGGCATGTGAGAGGGAGAGCAATGTTCTTGACAAACAGACAGGGACTTGCGGCTGTATCGTACAAGCAAGTACGGTGTGGAACGAGGCATCATCAGTGGTGGCAACAGATGTCATGAATAGCACACCGACACGAAGCCGCACCCATTCTCACATCACTCATTCCCATCATATCCGCCTCAAGTTAGAGTCAAGATCCGGCACTGACAACATACGACAAGCCAGTATGCATAAAAAGAATCTAACCCAAACCCTAACCCTAAATACAAAACCAGATGCACCATCTATCCTATCGCTATGCATGGGCGCCGGCACCAAAATCCCTCTATAGGACGCTCACTCCGGCGAAAGTCCTATGCGACTTGCCCAAGCACAGCTCCAGATATCGAATGTTCGTCATGAACGATGCGGCCTCGAGCCAAGCGCTGAAATTACGTCGCAGCCTGCTCAGGCTGTAGTGCACAACGGTCATGTCGGTGGCCACAGACTAGATGTATTGTCAGTATCATTTCTGTTCGTGGAAGTCTGTGTTTCTGCTTGACATACCTGCAGCTTGCTGATGACATGACTCTCGACATCACCGAGCGAGGCGAACTCGCCAGCCAGAATGGCCTGGCCAACGTCGAAGCCGAGATGCCATAAGCCGTCGAAGCCTGTATCACCGTACGCATTCGCTCATATATTGGTGGCTGAAGTAACGAGAGGTCTTTTCGGGACTCGTTGCTGCAACTTCTCGCATTTTCTCGCCTGATAGTGGGATGTGTCGGACTGGAGAGGGTATCAGCGTGCGCAAGCCCGTGGCCATGATGGCACGAGGTTCGTGAAGCGGGTACGACTCACAATACAGCATGTAAAAGACCAGAAGGATCCCGAAGATCGCTCCAGCGGCGATGAAAACGAGTTTCGTGAAGCTTGAGTCGGTCGGATGGATTGAGGGCTTAGGCGGCGGACGATAGTCTGGTACGGGTCGGGCTGGATTTGTTGGACTTCCGGAGTGTCGTGTGCCCGATGCACGAATTCCATCCCAATTTATGTCTGATTGACCAGAAGACCCAAGCTTGCTCGCTTTCATGAGCGCGCCAAACAAATCCTTGAAGTAACACAGCATATCAGCAGCATCTTCAGTATCGCCCAGCCACCCTGTGGCTTCTCGTGGCCCCTTGTTCCAAAGCACGCCAACGCAGTAGTCCCAGTGCGGCAGGAGAGAAGGCTCCAGCAAACATGCCAGACGATCGAGGTCGGCCAAGAACTTCTCCTGCGAAGCCAGGGAAGATTCGATGAGTTCAGGGTCAGATGCGACTACTTGGAGCATAGCCCACGCGACTTGCGCCAGGCCAAGAAAACCATTGATATCATCAGTAGAAGGTAGGGATCCAGCAAATAGCGCGTCGATGCACTGGAAACCATCCTGCTTTGCGCGCCAGAAGCGTGTGCCATGCTGACGCAGCAGCCTAGACGTTGCAGCTTCGAAGTCGCTCAAATTGCTGGATTTCAGCCTGCGAGACAGTCTCTGGTGGGTCTCCTCAAAGTAGTATGTAAGCTGCTTCAGCTTCAGCTTATGGCGATCTTGCCACCATGCTCTGAGTGACCTTTCCTGTTCTGGATACCAGGAATCGAAAAGCCGGGCATCGTAATACGAGGAAAAGTCGGTCTGATCAAGAGAAGACAAGATCCCAATTTGATGCAGCGTCGAGGCCAAAATCAGGTAGCAGGAGCTTCGACCTTTCGCACTATGGGCATATCGATCATCACTCGCTTCACAGCCTTGGCTGGGGCAATCGGGCGGCGTCTCTTGTGGTAATCCTTCTTGGGTCAACTCGGCATTCCCTACTGCTAAGGGATGCACTCGCTCTTCTGTTACAGACGAACCCCAAGCCTCGTCAAGCGCCGCAAATTGGGCCCTGATATCCTCGTCCCCCTCTGCAGCCTCAGAAGCTTCATGCCTCTTCTGCCGTTTCGCCGTAGGCTGTCGCGTCTGGGGACGCGGTCTTCTCGCACGAGTGTGGAAACGTCGCAGATGCTTCTCATAGCCTTCCTTCCGCTGGAAAGTTTCGTCACAATAAGGGCAAGGCACTCGAACGTAATAAGGCACATCCGCCTCGCCGCCATGTCGCTCCCGTAGATGCCTTAGCAGACTCCTCCTGCTTTGGTACGACTTGTCGCACCTTGTACAAGCATGTTGAGAGCCAGATGCATCTGCTGGATGACTTGTCTCGTCGGCAGAAGCAGAGAACACAATGGAGTCGTCTGACGGCTGCGGTAGTGTTGGCTGACACGTAGTAATGTGCCCGGTAGGGTCCTCCTCATCCCCGAGAATGAGGTCCCATGCTGCTGGAGTGTGAGACATATTTCTTCGGCCAGCACGGAAGGCAGTCGTGGAGGAGGTCAAAGCATGCTTTTGTCGTGATACGAGCAGCGCGCCACTCGTGACAAACAATGTTCCTGCAATAGTTGACTATTAGTCAAGATATGAGGTGTTGTGAACTTCTCTCAAGCAGCAGAAAGAGACCTTTTTATACATGTATCTTCGAGATACACCAGTACATGAGGCCTCCTACCCCACAGCCCGGCGCTGTCTTTGAGACGCTATTCTCAGCCTTGCAGCAACTAGCGTGGTGGTGCCGCATACGACTAACCTCAGCAGAACTCTGCTTGTTGCTGCTTCGATGTGCACGAAGGTGCAAAGAAGACTCAAAGCCATTGCGTGAGGCTGAGTGGAGCTAAGTAGGGAGGTGGTGCTGGTGGTGCCCGCACGGGGCGGGTGGCTCAGACGAGGACACAGATTATGCGACACCAGAAGCCGCGTTGACTTTGGGTGAAGGACAGGCGCCACCAGACGCCTCGTCACCATCGGATAGCTCCTCACTAGCTCCAAACACACGCCACACGCCTTCATATCTCAAGCGCGGTCCCATCCCGTCATCTCGGTAGCCAGATCTTGCTCTCAGGAACCGCGCTCAATCCGTAGACGCAAAGCGTCGACACTGAGGAGCCTCGAGCCCGCCATAGCGCATGTCTCCAACTCAGCAGCAATTCAGCTCGGCCTCATCATAAAAGCCCGAAAGCATCATCGAGAATATTCATCTTGCACTCGTAGGTCTCATCATCAACATATCATCGCCCGACACCCAAGCTACCTCCCCTCACCCATCCTCACACAAACCCAGCAGCCGTAGCCTTCTGCCTATACTCCTCAAACGT
The DNA here is from genome assembly GCA_007113905.1 of Teratosphaeria zuluensis. Lineage (NCBI taxonomy): Eukaryota > Fungi > Ascomycota > Dothideomycetes > Mycosphaerellales > Teratosphaeriaceae > Teratosphaeria > Teratosphaeria zuluensis. Next base: position 236,814 of record VCMQ01000033.1, read on the forward strand.
CGTTGCCGCTCCCCCTTCAGAATTTGCCCTCGCTCTCGCCTCAAATTCATTCTCCACCCCCTCCTCCCTCCTCATCTTCTCCTCCCACGCTTCCTCCTCCGCCGCACAAACCTGCTGAAACTTGCCAAGCTCACCACGGTAGAAATACAACGCCCCTGCCTTCCTCTCTGCCACGTCCTCAGTAATAAGCACGTATTTGACACCCGACCCTGGCGTCTCAAACATCGAGTCCGCCAGCAATCGCTCCATGACGGTTCTGAGACCGCGGGCGCCTGTTCCCATCTTCGCGGCGCTGGAAGCGATGGACCGGAGCGCAGGCGAGGTGATGCGGAGTTCGATGCTGGAGAGCGCGAAGAGTTGTTTGTACTGCTGCAGCAGGCTATTGCGTGGTTCCGTGAGGACTTTGACAAGGGCTTCGATGTCGAGGGAGGAGAGGGCGCAGGAGAGCGGAATGCGGCCGACGAGTTCGGGGATGAGGCCGTATTTTTGGAGGTCTTGGGGTTCGACGAGGTCGAGGGTGTTGAAGGTGCGTTTCTGCTTCCGGCCGGCTGAGGTGTGTTGGCTGGAGGTGTCGGGGGTGTAGTAGGGCAGGTGCTTCTCGAAGAGATCGTCTTCGCCTTCGACGATGGTTTCGTGCACGTTGCTGTCTTCTGAGGTTGCGGGTCTGGCGCGAACAGTGGCACCGAAGCCGATGCTTCCTTTGCTGACGCGATCGAGGATTTGTTTGTGTAGGCCGTTGAATGCGCCGGCGCAGATGAAGAGGATGTTGTCGGTCTTGACGTTGTATGTCTCGCCCTTCTGTGTTCCACCCGATGGATTTTGCTGGCCGCTGCCGCTCATGGTACCGCCAGAGAGGGGACTGTTAGTTGGGAATCCCTGGCCGCGACCACTCCCGCCTGCGCCAGCCGACCCCGTGGAGCTGCCCCGTTCCTGCTTGGCTTGGATCTGCAATGTGGTGCCCTCAATAATCTTAAGCAATGCCTGCTGCACACCTTCGCCACTGACGTCCTTGCCATGGCTGACCTTAGCTGTCGCGATTTTGTCAATCTCATCTAAGCAAATGATACCACGTTCTGCTCGAGTGACATCATAATTTGCCGCCGCCAGCAATCGTTGTACGCACACCTCAGCATCCTCTCCTATGTAACCGGCCTGCGTAAATGGCGTGCAGTCGGACATGGAAAACGGCACTTCCAGCACTCTCGCCAGTGTCTTTGCCATCAATGTCTTGCCCACACCCGACGGCCCAAGCAGTAGTATGTTGCTCTTCTCAATCGTCAGAGGACTGTCATCAACCAATGGCGCTGGCCCTAGTCCATTCTGGCTCTGCTGATGTCTGTGTTGCCCGCCCAGCGGTCTGTAGTCAACATTTTGTTGTGAGCCCGACGACCCCGGCGCCTGCATGTTAATGGTGGGTTGTTGACCCGGCCACTCATCTGAGGGCCACTCAGCCGTCAGCGAAGGCACAGCAATCCCGCGCTTCAGCTCGCTCTCCCTACCTTCAACCGGATGTCTCCGCAACTCGCTCATGCGCCTCCGCTCCTCCTGCGCTATTCGGTCTTCCTCCTCTTCATCGCGCCGCTGCAACTCTTGTATTCGCTGGTAATGATTGTAGACCGCAGTTGCCAACGCCTTCTTTGCTCTGTCCTGTCCAACGACAAATTGGTCGAGATGGTCTTTAAGAAGCTTGGGCGTGATGCGCGGAGCTCCAGTGATGGAAGCATCCTTCAGTGGACCCGTAGTCTGCTCATTGGGAATGTATTCGCCGGTGAAGCCTTGATTGGCGAAGTCGGATCGAAAGTAGGGGCCTGAGTCGCAACGAGTCCTGCTTGTTGATAGGCATTTACGGTGATGACTCGACTGACGACAAGATGGTATGAGCGGCCGTCGATGGCCTCGTATAATGGCGGAGATGCCCAGATACGTCAGACGAGCTTGCGGCGACACGGCGACCTTGGCTGTTGATGCCATTATACAGGATGATGTGCTAGGGAGCTTCACGAAGCTCACATCGAGCTCGGCTTAGGATAAATGACATGGGCTCAGGTCAAAGCGATGTGAATGCGACGCCAGCGGGTCCATCCATCCATCATCATCCCCGCCTCCACACAACCAGGCGGTGCTCCACATGAAGCTGTCTCGGCTTTTGCTCTTGTCTCACATGCTCGCACTTCTAACGTCGCATCTCATCATCATCGCAAAACAAAGCTAGACTGCTAGATAAATGTGATGCGCGGAGATTTGCTGCAATGGCCGTCAAAGCCCTCAAGCCGCTACCAGGAAAATGGCTGCGTTGAGAGTCTTTCTCACATTATTGAGCGGTCGGCCCGTCTCTCCAACCCCAGCGCACCTGGAGAGCCCTGGCGCAGCTGTACGGTGACGCAGGGCCTCACGGTTTGGGATGGCCAGGCGAGAGCTGCGACCAAAGTGTTGGGTGACAAGCAAACGACCACCATTGAGCCCCACCACTTTTAGAGAGAGGGCCATTCCTCTTACCATACACAATTCATTGCGAGCGTAGGTATCATTTGTCGTTCCTTCCTGCAGCATTTCTGCTTTGTTTGCACCTGCCCTCCTGCCTGCTTGCGGGGACCAATCTGCACAGCATAATATCACACGAGACACACCAACATGGATCCATTGAACGAAGCCGCGCCAGACAGCGTGACTGCCGCGCCGCCCAGCAGCAAAGTGCCGAATGATGGCACCGGCGTCGTCCTCCTCGACCCCTACCTCGAGCCATTCGCACCCGCGTTAAAGTCACGGTTCAGCAAAGCGCAAAAATGGATCAAGACGATCAACGAGACCGAGGGCGGTCTGGAGAAGTTCTCACGAGGATACGAGAAGTTTGGCTTCACTGTCGCCCCAGACGGCACCATCACATACCGAGAATGGGCACCCAACGCCCTGCGAGCATATCTTATCGGCGATTTCAACGGCTGGAACCGAGACAGCCACGAGATGAAGCGTGATGCGTTCGGCGTGTGGGAGATCAGTCTGCCTCCACAGAACGGACAGCCAGCCATTGCACACGACAGCAAGATCAAGATCAGCCTGGTGGTGCCCAATGACCATGCACGAGCAGAGCGGATACCTGCGTGGATCACGCGAGTCACACAAGACCTCAATGTGTCGCCCGTCTACGATGCCCGTTTCTGGAATCCACCGCACAAGTATCAGTTCAAGAACCCACGCCCGCCGAAGCCACTCAGTGCGAGGATATACGAGGCCCATGTCGGCATCAGTAGTCCAGAGCCTAAAGTAGCTACCTACAAGGAATTCACTCAGAACACCCTCCCACGCATCAAACACTTGGGCTACAACACAATCCAGCTCATGGCTGTCATGGAACACGCCTACTACGCCTCATTCGGCTACCAAATCAACAGCTTCTTTGCTGCCTCATCCCGCTACGGCTTCCCAGACGACCTGAAAGAATTGATCGACACGGCTCACGGCATGGGTATCACCGTTCTCCTTGACGTCGTGCATTCTCACGCCTCCAAGAATGTCCTAGACGGCCTGAATATGTTCGACAACAGCGACCACCTCTACTTCCACGAAGGCGCCCGCGGCCGCCACGAGCTGTGGGACTCTCGCCTCTTCAACTACGGCCACCACGAAGTCCTCCGCTTCCTCCTTTCCAACCTCCGCTTCTGGATGGAAGAATATCAATTCGACGGCTTCCGCTTCGACGGCGTCACCAGCATGCTCTACACCCACCACGGCATCGGCACCGGCTTCTCCGGCGGCTACCACGAGTACTTCGGCGATAACGTCGACGAAGATGGGGTCGTCTACCTCATGGTCGCAAACGAAATGCTGCACGACCTCTACCCGAATGCTATCACCATTGCGGAAGACGTTAGCGGCATGCCGGCGCTGTGCATCAAGCTGAGTCTAGGCGGAATAGGATTCGACTACCGACTCGCCATGGCCGTGCCGGATCTGTACATCAAATGGCTAAAAGAGAAGCAAGACATCGAATGGGACATGGGTAACCTCGCCTTCACGCTCACCAACCGCCGACACGGCGAGAAAACGATCGCATACGCTGAATCCCATGATCAAGCGCTGGTAGGCGACAAGACCCTCCTCTTCTGGCTCTGCGACGCCCAAATGTACACCAACATGTCCACGCTCTCGGAATTCACCCCCGTCATCGAGCGCGGAATGGCACTGCACAAAATGATCCGCCTCATCACCCACGGCCTAGGCGGCGAAGGCTACCTAAACTTCGAAGGCAACGAATTCGGCCACCCAGAATGGCTCGACTTCCCGCGCGAAGGAAACGGAAACAGTTTCCACTACGCCCGTCGACAATTCAACCTCGTTGACGACGATCTCCTCCGCTATCGCTACCTCAACGAATTCGACAGCTGCATGCAGTGGTCGGAAGAGAAGTACGGGTGGTTGCATAGTCCACAAGCTTACATCTCGCTCAAAAACGAAAGCGATAAAGTCATCGTCTTTGAGCGAGCAGGCTTACTCTGGATTTTCAATTTCCACCCCTCGCAGAGTTTTACGGATTACCGCGTCGGCGTCGAGGAAGCAGGTACCTATCGCACGGTCATCAATACCGATTCCCCTTCTTTCGGGGGGTTGGGACGAGTGAAGGAGGATCAAAGGTTTTTTACGACGGACTTTGCGTGGAATGGGAGGAAGAATTTCTTGCAGGTTTATATTCCTACTAGGACTGCTATTGTGAGTGTCCTTTTCTTTTTTTTTTTTTTTTGTTTTTTTTGTGCAGGGATTTGCTGCTGCTGCTG